>CAJPDP011211980.1:0-11859 GCA_905336975.1 Bombina variegata variegata
CAAGTTGTGCTTCCTTGTTCTGGTTATTTGGCTATAACTTTTCATAGAATACAGATATTTGATGCATTACATTCTTGATTAAATTATCTTTCTATTGATATATAATTTTATGGTATTACTAAAAAAATAGGGGTGTTATGAGCTACTACTGTATATGTATGTATGTATATATATATATATATATATATATGTGTGTGTGTGTGTGTGTGTTTCATGTGTGTGTTATTTTTTTTGACAAATGCAAATAAAGAGATAATTATATTTGACTGCAATGCTACCACTATCTTATTAGCAAATTTACACCCCAAAGTGTTATCATTAAAATTCATCAGCACGTTGTTAACATAACTTTAGTAGAAGAAGCTGTTAATTGTAAAAGGCAGCTCACTAACCATTATTTATGCAAGAAAAGTAAAGAAATGAAAACAAAGCAATGAAGTTTGCTGACTCATAAGATATCCCCTATCAAGTAATTTGCTGTATCATCAGGATTTTTGCATTTGCAAGTTTATTTTGAAAGACTTTACAAAGACCAGTAATTCAAGAGAAGGTGATCTTTGGTTATACACTTAAAAGAATTACTTTATGAAAAAGTGAATGAGTTTTTTTTTCCCCCATCAGAATTCATCCTGTTAAAAATTCAATCACAGTAACAACTTTTGCTTAGAAGCATTTTTTTCTTTTTACGCAACTGTAAGTAGGTTTAGTGTCAATACATTTTGAGAAATATGTTGCAAACTGTATACACAGTAGAAAAAAGATAAGCACCATATCATATATATGAAGATCTTTAAGAAATCTCCTAGAAGTAACCTCTAAATAAATTATTTTAGTTATCATAAAAATTTCCTAGGAAAAAAACAGTGTCCTTGCTACATGGTGCATTGTGTGAACCAAGTATCTAGCTCCAAAAATGTCCTTCTTTGATAAGCAACATTGAATGGTACTTGAAGAGTGAAGAAACACTGGTGTATGCTGTTAGCTACAATACAATTCATCGAAGGAGCAAAGTTCAAACAAATAGGAAAATCTTTATATGTGTTCTGCTCAGTCATCTCAGATCCCCAAGGATAAACCAAAGACAGCATTTTCTCACGGAATCTTAAAAAAAAATACAGGGATAGTTCTGAGAGAAGAGCAACAAATATCAATAAGACAGTTTAAATCTACCAAAACTAAAATAAAAACGAACATAATGTTATGTCTTTAAATAAAATATTGTATCAAAATATGCAATGTTTTTATTTTTGTTATCTATAATTTATAACACACCAATATTTTATACAGCAGTAAATAGGGGTACACTATATAGAAGAAAAAGAGATAGTACCTAGATAAACTCAAACAGAAGGTAAGGATGACCCTGCCCCCGAGCTTTCACTTTTTTAAAGTTATACAGTGGGCTGAAAGGCTCTCATTTATACAATATGAATGTGAAAAATGAGAAGCAATGGGTGAGGGAAGTAGATAATAAGAAATAGCAAGGAAGTTAGGAGAGGATTGAAATTGCAATCGTGCAAAAAGGTGTGGATAGGTGGACATGGGACAAAAAAGGGAAAAATGACATAAAAAACAAGAAATTTTATAAACAGATGTTATATTGTTCTAATTACATTGCTTGGAGAAAAATTTGTCTCCTACATTACCTTGTAGCTGTAAATATTTACAATCTGTGTTGATTACAAGTGGTGTTCAAAAAGGGACATTGTACACTAGATTTCTTGTTGCATAAATATTTTGTAGATGATCCATTTATATAGCCTATCTGGGAGTGTTTTTTGTAACAATGTATAGTTTTGTTTATTTTTTAATAACATTGTGCTGATTTTCAGACTCCTTAGCAAGGACCAAAGTATTAGATATTGACCCAAGTCTACAGATTCCTGCTTGCTCCTGTTTATGTAATGGGTCTTTTCATATGCAGGGGAGGGTCTACACTTCCTGCTTTTTCAGCCCCTTTTGATGCTGTCCCAGCCTAACCTCATATAACAGTGCTAAACTGGGAGCATCTAAGATTCTAAGTAATTTTTTAAAAGGTTTTATACTGGATTTTTAGATCAGTATCTGTGCATATTCTTCTTTATTGTAGTGTCTATTACATGCAGATGTATGGAAATTGGTGTACACTGTCCATTTAACACCCTAGGCCCACAATATATAGCACTTCAATAATGCTTGCATTTTGTTCTGATGTTATAAGTAGACGATTAATATTTATTGTGTTAGCAGCAGTAAGATACTTGCTACAGGCCTACAGCACTTGTTTAACATCATGTGGATGTCTAATTCCCCTAACATAACAGATTTGAATGTCTGTTAATTCACATAGGATAACGCAAATGTGTCAAACTGTTAGAGTGCAACTATTGGAGATTTTAATTTATTTCTATTGCAATTCTAAAGCATTTTAAGGTGTATTTGAACTCATAATAACAAGGGCTAAAAGTTAATATTACAAGATTTCAAATAAGAACGTATTGCGCATTAAAGACAAAATGAATCCAATTTTTGAGCACCATATGCACTTCACTTTATTCATTAAAAGAATATATGTCATGTTTAAATGTTTTGATTTAATATTTTAACAAACAACTTGTAAAATGAGGTCAAGCATTATTGATTATGTGGTTTAAAAAGCAAAATAACACGTGGGGCGATATCCATTGCGCTCCTATTGTAATGTAGACCATTATTTACTGATTCCTTAGTCAATTGCTTGACTGTATGTCTTTGCAAATCTTTTGCTTGAAGCTGAAATGTGTTATAGTCTGTGATGTAAATATGGATAATTCTTCAGTTGCAGAACTTTTCAGAAGTTATTTGCTGGAATGTACAAAAGAGTATACAAATCAAAAAAATATATATCATATATGTTTTGCATACAAATTACAAGGGCTCACAAGCAAAGGGAAAAGCAAGAAAAAGGATATAAATAATAGACATATAAATTTAGTGAAAGTCACAGTAAAGGTTACCCCTGTTAAGTGCATTGAAAAATTGTAATCATTAATGTTGATACATAGGGCTCCATGTACGAAGCAGCAAGAGCTGCTCCGGAGCCCTTGCGGGGCAGGTTCGCATGTGCGAGCCTGCTTCCCACAATGTAACAAACAGCGGTTATTAGACCGCTGGTTCTTACGCTCTCCACCACCTCTCGGTGTTTGACTGTACCTTCACTCATGCGATTGGTCGCACAAATGAAGGGGCGGGCATTACACACTCATCGGAGTGTGTAATGATACATAGGGGCCAGCGGATCAACAGATCTGCTGCCCGTATATAATGAAGGTGGGCGGACAGCTTTGCAAGTTGAGAAGCTGTCCGCCCACCTTTTAATACATGGGGCCCATAATATCAATATGTTTGCAATCTAGTTTATTTGTTAAAGGGACATAGTACTGTAAAATGATGCCCCCTTTAATGTGTTCCTAGTGATCCATTTTACCTGCTAAAGTTTTTTAAATTGTTTACAAATGAGTCCTTTACCTTTGTTTTGTCTTTATAAATATCAAATTTTGCCTGTTTAAACCACATCTTATACTGAAAAAAATAATTAAGATATGTCATGTAAGCAAAAATCAGCAGCAGCCCAATGGATAGACAGGTACTAAATGTTCATTTTCAAAATCAGCCTTTGTGTATAGTCAAAGATATAGGATAAAGAGGCAGGGCAGACTGAGCAGCCTGACAAAAAGGGCCCAGTATGTAGGGGACCCACAAATGACATCCCGTGGCTCCTAGTTTGCTGCTTAAGCTGGGGTACAGCTTATCATCTACTGTTTGGTTATAACGATAATAATGCATTTTATGATCACTTATAATATGTTTTTCTTTTTTTAGCGGTTTTGTATAGAAAGTCATGTTGATATTATTGTTGGTTGTTATTTTGTATCTGTGATGTAATGGCTTTTCTATATTTTTCATCCACTGACAAGTATCCAATCACTTATTTGGATCCTATTTCCGATGCCACTATCCAATAGATGTTGTGGGTGTGCAATCTGCAGATGGTTTGATTGGCTACCTGAGGGTTTTAAATAGAGCCAGGTTTTATTATGTAGTATACAGCCTGATGAAACGGCAGCTTGTGCTGAGAAACGCGTTGCTGTGCAATATTTTTATCTTATTTTAATAAATCCACTTTTTATCTGAACCTTGCTCTTCCTCTATTATTGGATATATACTTGGGAGCCCGCATTACATAGACTTATCGTAAGTGATACTACTCCACTGGCCGTGTTCCTTTTACTGGTACCAGAAGCTGTGACATCACTGGAGATGAGCCCCTTCGTGGCCCAGCTGCTGTGTTGGATTGTTTGAGTCAGCCGAGCGGCTCTGAAGCCTCGGTCCATGTTGTATTGCACTGGATGTGCATCTACATTTGTGACTACCTTTTCTACTGCTGCTACACGCTGTTGCATTGTTTTTGAGTTATTGCACCAGACGGTGCCTCTTCTATTTTTGTCTTAAAGGACTCAATATATATATTAAGCTAGGGCAGAAAGCTGCACTATCAGTAACTAAGCAGTTAAGTGTGGGTGGAGTGGGGGCCCTGACCCTGTAGTTGGGGCCTTGTGTCTGGATAGGGGGTTTGCTGCTGGGGGTCCTAGAGTGTAGGGGCCCTGTGAGGGCCATAGAGTGTGGGGTCTCGACCTGGAGGTTGGGTGCCCTGTCTCTGGCCCTGGAATTTGGGGTCCTGACCCTGGAGGTTGGGTGCCCAGTGGGGCCAGGGCAGGGAGGCTATCATGTTCATTAGCATAAATTTGAATACATTTGGGTCAGTGTAAGACAGTGAGGCCCTTGCCTAATGTTTGCCCGGGGGCCTGGTTTGGTCACAGTCCGTCCATATATGGAGGAATTTGTGTATAGAGCAATGGATAAGGATATCTGCTCTTTTTGCAAGTTCAGCCCATTAAAATGTGTTGTGTTTTCAATGAGCAAAACATCTAACTCATAGAAACATAAACCTAAAGGAGCAATTTCCCATATATTTTATACTCTGCAGCTGGTATAATAAGTAATTTAAAACACATTAAGGGGTAACCAATTTCCCAGCAGTGTGTCCTTTTAACTTCTAATCATTATTATGAATTAATATGTAAATAATAATTTCTTCACTTAATATTTAAAGGGGTATTGTACAGTAAAGCTGGTTACCCCTTAATGTGTTTCCAATTGCTGTGTATAATGCCCTTTTCTATTAAATTTAAATATTCAATATTGTGTAAATTTGGTTTTGACAAATATGTTTTTTAAAACTCAGACTCTTTTTAATTGTAATTAAAATATCTGTAAAATGTTGTATTACCATGTAAATTGCACAATTATTATAATTTTTAACTTAAAAAGATATTGTATTGTAAATCTATTGTGTTTCCAAAAACTTGTTACATCAGTTGCGGAGTATATCATTTATTGGAAATTACTCCTTTTGGATTATTATTGTACATTAAATAACTGGTTGTGCTCATTGAAACGTTTAAATGGGCTGAACATGCAGGGAGAACACACATCCAATCCTATCCATTTCTCTATACACAAATGCCTCCTTATTTTGTTTTCCATACATAAAGTTAATACTTTGAGAAAGTAGTTGAAAATTGACATTTTAGTATTTGTGACTCCTGCAGATTTTAGTTTACATAGCTTTTATTTTGAGAATGCAAATGTTTTCATATTTTCGGTATTGGTGGTTTTAACTGGCAAAATCAGTTATTTCAAATGAAAAAAACAAAGGTGAACAATGTATTTTAACACTACAGCAGGTTAAATTGATTATTTGTGACAGATTAAAGGAGAGAAACATATACAGTACATCCCTTTAAGAAATTCTGATTACAAGCATGTACATAGAATATCTAATGTAATTGTGTTATTTAAAACACTGTAAGATAGTTTTTTTGTCAGTATACTAAAAATAATGTCATTATAATTACATTGGTTATTTAAGTTTAGTTAAAAAAAAAAAACAGCAACTTTGCAAATAGTTTCTCAATAAAGATTTTAAGCATTATTAGTTGTCAGTAGTAATTTGCTGTGCAATTGCTTTTTTGTCACATGTTATCCTGTGTATGTAATGGAATGAGTCAACCATAATAACATATACATTAGCTTATTTACACACACCATATTAACCACTGATTTTATAAATTTCACATGATATATAAAGTTATTGTTACATCTACAATGACTTTTTTATTGTGGAAGTTGCATGATTATTCTATAACTTCTGAAAGACAATGAATATATTTTCTA
This sequence comes from Bombina variegata variegata, assembly GCA_905336975.1. Classification (NCBI taxonomy): domain Eukaryota; kingdom Metazoa; phylum Chordata; class Amphibia; order Anura; family Bombinatoridae; genus Bombina; species Bombina variegata. The sequence continues at coordinate 6,256 of CAJPDP011211980.1, forward strand.
TAATTGTAAATATAATATAACAACATTCTGGGACATCATGCTGTGCACCTGCTGACAAATTGATCAGGAAAGTTCAGCATCCTAGAAATAAAATAGATGATTACAATTAATCTTTTGCTCTGTTGGAACGTAGGAAATGTAATCAGGCTAATCAGAAAGATAAGCAAGAATCTGGTTACATTAAATGAGAGGCCGACACAAAGACCACATACTCAATACGCATTTAAAAAGAAAAACTGAGCACACATAATTCTATTTTAAGAGAAATGATGTAATTAAAATAAAATTAAGAAATAATGGTTGTAGCAATTAAAAAATGTGTACGAACACCTGCTTCTTGTATGAATAATTGCCAGTATTTAACTATACATACACAATTTATCATGTTTACTGTTGCATTAAAGGGACAGTTAACTCTCAATATTACAATCTTGAACATAAAGAGAATGGTTCTCTCAGTACAGTAATATCAGTTCTACAAAAAATATGTATGTTTAAAGAACTGAAATGTCCAATGTTCCACTTTTTTTTTCTTTTTTTTTAAGAGGCAAGCAAATACATTTGAGAAAACAAATAATGCTTTCTATTTTTTACCAACACATATTTCTTCTTTTTTATTACATTTACTAAGACCTTTTGACTTCAGACCCAAATTCGGCACACCTCCTAACCCTTTCCTATCAATACTTTTTTGTCTACATCGGAACAAAGTTTTGACATAAACAAATAAGTATAAATTGAAAACATGCAATCATTCATGCAATCCTGTGATTTCAATGATGGGATCAGGTCATGGGGGAGTGCCTATGATGCCCTCCAGCCCGCAATCCCATTAGGGACGCTTTTATGGCTTCAGTACAGCCAAATGGCTGGGACGTTCCATGCCATTCTAATGGCGCTAAAGCTCAGCGCAGTTAGGATGGCATGGAACGTCCTAACGGCGGAAAGGTTAAATGTTGAGGAAAAAACTGTTGACACTTTTTTATTTTAATTTATACAGGCACATGAAAATAGTTTGCTACAATGAAAGTCAGTAGTAACAAAACAGAAATAATATCAAACAAAGAAGTCATTTGAAGTCACTTTCCATAAACAGTGTTACAAGAGTTCAACCAAGACCTTTAATTGCAATAAAGCAAAATTCAGTGATTTAAGGAAATCATTAAATAACATAACGATGTGACAAAGTATTCTCAAATAAACCACTGTTGATGTGATATACTTGGCATTTGCAAAGGCTATTGATACAGTGCCACATGATAGATTAATGTACAAAATGAAAGGACTGGGTTAGCTGAAACCTTTAGCTCATGCATAAATAACCAGATAAAAGACAGTAGTAAATGAATCATACTGAGATTGGACTAAGGTATTTAGTGGAGTCCCTTAGGGATCAGTATTGGGCCTGTTCTTTTTTATATTTTTGAATAATGACTTGGAGCAAGGAGTTCTGGGTCCAGTAAAAAAAACATTGTAGAGTTTACACGGATAAATGTTTAAGAGAATAAAACATCTGATGACACAAATTTGGACTATATGTATAAGTAGACAATTTGCAACTATGTTAAGCACACATGGAACATAGGACATATTTATGTCTACAGTAAACATATATGATGCAAAATACTGAATGATATATATATTGTATGAAACAAGACTGGCAATATTATTGTTAGTATCCTAGATGGAAATTAATATATTTCTTAAGAATCTTATGCAAATTACATATACTGGTTGTTATGGATTACACACATAGATAGGAGAAATGGAGTTTCTCAAGAGAAAAAATATCCATACAAACAATAGTAAATAAATGTATGTATGTAAGATAGGAACGAGCATGAATTGTATGTCCTCTGAGGTCATATATATGCTAAGATGCCAAACATGTAGTGTCCAATATATAGGACTCACCTCAAGGGACATCAAATCACGCATTTGAGAACACATTTCCACAATAATACAGGAAAATCAACTACCCCTTTGGTACGCCACTTTGTGGAAAACCACCATGGAGAACTACACACACTCAGGTGGTGTACTATAGAACAAGTGAAACTACCTAAGAGAGGTGGGGACATAGAAATGCTGCTGGCTAAAAGAGAGGCCTGGATGTTTAGGCTTAGGACCAGATTTCCAGAAGGTCTCAATTCAAGATATGACCTAATTAACTACTGGGAATAGCCAGAACTAGATTTACAGATGATTATTTCTGTATTGATATTGGAATGCAGTAAATATGTGATAAGTCAAAGTCCTGTTATTAGTTAATCATAAAACAATTAAAGAGCTATGAAGCCCATTTTAAAATAATTTGTGCTAATTTTCTTACCCTAAAAAGTTCACTGTTAAAATGTATAGGTCGTGATTGATATCCTGCTGCTCTAATCATGGCCATTGGGACAGAATAGAGACTTCTGATTGCCTGCATAAATTTTCCTTTAAATCCCATTTGTTTAAGGATTTCAAACATGTAGTTCCAATCCACCCTATCTAACACCTTCTCTGCATCTAAGGAGAGAAGCAGAGAAGGCGTCCCAGTCCCCACCAAATACTCCACCAAGGAGATTGTGCGTCTCACATTATCTAGGGTCACACGTTCCTTATAAAACCCTACCCAATCAGGGTGTATCAAAACTGGCAAATCATTTTTGACCCTATTAAGCAAAATTTTGGTGAAGATTTTTAGATCCTGATTGATCAGCGATTTTGGTCTGTCATTTTGGCACATCTTGGGATTCTTTCCAGCTTTGGGGATAACTACTATTTTGGCTTGCAATAACTCGGTGATATGGGGGTACCTTGCATGATATCATTGCAAAATTTGAGGAGGTGTGGAATCAAAATTGGTGATAAAAGTAAGAAAGTTGTTTAAAATTACATGCCCTATTTGAATCATGAAAAGTTTTTTGGACTTGACTGTCCCTTTAAATATCAATACAAAGGAGACTATTTAAATGAAAAAAAATAAAAAAAGTAAAATTGTCCAATTGCCCCAAACTAACAAACATATAGTTCTAGATTATCTACCATACAAAATACTTTTAAAATCCATTTTAAGAGTCTTAATATTCTATGCTCTTTATTATTCTATTTTGCTAGTTGCGTTTTCCTGGATTTCCAGTGATTTTCCAATATCTCCTTTTTTTATAATGGGGCTATTTTAGCCTTTATTATTGTCAAAGAGACACTGAATTAATTTCTTTCCTTGATTCTTATATTTTTTAAATTTTCTACATTTCATTGTAACAAACTGACAATTTTCTAATGCTTGAAAAATAAAATTGTTTGAAGAGACATCTTTTTGAACAGAAAACCTTTACAAATTTGCTGAGTTCAGTACAACTTGATGCAGCATTAAAATTATATTTAAAATAAATACAGCTTCCTTCTCTGAAGTGTTGGTAGAGACAAAGATGTGGTGTAGATCAAACGGAATCAAGTGAAAGGGTTTAATGCTGCTAGGAATGAATTTTTATTCTGTATTTATTTAACTAGAAAAGAAAAATTCCTTAGCAAGGAACCATGAACTCAAGCTGAAGGGTAGTAGGTTTAGGAGTAATTTGCACTTCCTCCAGAAAGGGTGGTTGACTCATCGGGCCTGATGACCAAAAACTCACCATGGCTATGGACATAAAACAGAGACATATACATTACAGTATAATGTGCAGAAAGGCCCACAAATGTTTTGCATTATTTCTATCCATCCATGTTTTTGATCATCAGGCTCCATGAATAAACCACCCTTTCTGGAGGAAGTGCAAATTACTCCTGAACCTACTACCCTTCAGCTGGAGATCATGATCCCTTGATATGGAATTGTTCTTTTTTGTGAAAAATACTTACAGCTGCAGCTTTACTAACCTCCTTAATATACTTGAAAGTTTTATCATATCACCTATTTCCCTTCTCTCATCTTAGCTATTCATATTTAGGTAATTGAGCATTTTCTGTTAAGTTTTTATTTTTAGACTATGTACCATTTTAGTAGCTGTCCTTTGAACATTTTTCAGTTTGTTTATATCCTTCTGGAGATATGGCATCCAGAAGTTCACACAATATTCAAGATAAGGCCTAACTAGTGAGCTGTAAAGTAGCTTCAGAACCATACTTTTTTCTGATGCAAATACCTTTGCCAATAAAACCTAGCATTCTACTGACCTTACTGTCACACTCCAATAGAAGTTTAGTCTCTTTCCAGGTAAGGACACAGAGGCTGAGAAGTGACTCAATAAACACAGTCTATACTCCCTGGATAAGACACAGGATGTGACTGCCAAGTTTGAAGTATAATCAGTGGGGTGGTCTAAGCAGGCTAAAATGTTGGAAACTTGAGGGCAGAAGAACTACCAAACCAGGATCTAAATTAGAAGTGAAGTAGAGGTAGAGGTCAAAAAGATGCTGGCAGATAAAGTACACAAGGAAAATCCAGAAGTATGGTCAGAGAACAAGCCAATAGTCAAACATGAGGATATACACAACGTACTAGCACACCCAAGAATGTAATCCAAATAAAAAAAAATAAGGCTCGTTGCTTCATTACCATGGGAAAAGATTCAAACCAAGGATGATGCTAGAGGAAATGCAACAAACTGTGACAAAAAACACGGAAAAGAAATTTTAAAGCAACATTGTTAGAAAGTGACAAAATGCGGAAAACAAAATATCATACCTCCAATGTTCCTAGGAAACAAGATATGTTGTGATGTGACAGAGCCCCCCAAACCCCCAAAGGACTCCTCTGTGGACTAAAGATGTTTGTAAAGATTTGTATGATGAAATCAAGAGATGAGAGCTTGAGAATAAACATCAGTAGCTGGTACCCAAGAGCGATTCATGATTGGATATCCCTTCCATTTCACAAGGGAAAATAACTATTTACCCTGACATTTGGAGTACAAGATACGGGAACGTTTTCATGACCATTAACCATGATGGGAACTGGTAGTCAAGAAAAAGAAGAATAATGTTCTGAGAATATAGTTTTAATAATGAAACGTAAAATACAGGATACATTTTAAATTGAGTTTAAAAGAACTAGATGATACTCTACCAGAGTAATAAGGCTGACAAAACAAGGATTGTGCTTAGTAGGAGGCTACTTTAGTTGAAGATGTTTTGTTGATAGCCATACTTAGTCTTCAACTCCAAAAACGGGGTGAGCTCTTTTATGTCGCTCAGTCTTTCGTTTGTATCAAATGGAGGAGTTCTTTTGAGCACATTGGATCTTTTGCCAAAATTGTTGAAGGATGAGTATTCTGTGATTAGCAGCTGGGATTCCTGTCATAAGATTAGCAAATAGAAAAGTCCAAGGATGATAATTTTATGTGACAAAAAAGGGTGTATTATAATGTGAGGAGTGTTCTCTTGTATCTTGTAGCAAGTTATCTTGTAGGTTTGAAACATAACTTCTGAGATACATTTCTAGATTTGTTTTGTTCTCTCTGTCTTTCAGATTGAGGGTGATAAGCAAAAGACACTGGCCTAGATTTAGAGTTTTGTCGGTAACGACCCGCGTAGCTAACGCCGGCTTTTTTCTGGCCGCACCATAAAAATAACTCTGGTACTGAGAGTCCACAAAAAGGCTGCGTTAGGCTCCAAAAA
>CAJPDP011214684.1:0-10730 GCA_905336975.1 Bombina variegata variegata
ATATATATATATATATATAGCACTGTCTGTAAATTATTATTTTTATCATAAGGAAGTGAGTTAATAAAAATACTCACTTTTAAAATATTGTCTTTTTATTGCAGCTGATGGTTTAGTGAAAGGAAGGAATAGTGTGGAACAAAAAACACTTTAATGAAATATTTGTAGAAGGACCATACTGTTGCTATTGGTATTTATATCCACATTTCAAATCCTAGCATAAATAATACCCTGATGTAGTTTCCCTTTATGATGCAGTTCACTATTTTAGACACAGACCGACAGCTATTTTTGCACTTTAATCTGTAATCAGAATCCTCGACTGCAAATAAGGGTTGTGTAATTTATCATTGTTATTGTCATTTTGTTACCATGCACCTAAAAATACCCAGCTGCATAACAAGAGTTAGATAAAGGTTAATAAAAGAGTGGGTGTGTAATGGTGACATCTATTAGCATGTTATACACAGCACACCCACACGCAGTCTTAAAACACCTGCTACAAGGCACTTGCTTGCAGAACCCTTTGAAGTATAACCCATACACCCTTATACCTCCATTTCTTTTCACCTCTCTGTATCAGTAAGTGGCCATTTTTTCCTAATCTAAATATCTCTTATATATATTATTTATTATCCGAATGTCAGGATATCTGGATATGCTAATTTTATTTTAATGTGCATTAAAAAATAATCTATTCTATCTTTAAATAAAAACACAAAGGGCTAGATTACAAGTGGAGTGCTAAATATCGCTTGCATGCTAGCGATATTTGTGCTCCACTTTGTAATACCAGCGCACGCTAATGTGGGCATAGCAAAGGGGGTAAGTTGTGCAGCGATTGCTGCATTTTTAAATATATATATGCTTATATACATATATATTTATGTATATTTATATTAACACATAAATATTTATGTATATTAGCAATACATATATATTTACTGGGAACACACAGTTCCCATAGACCGCAATGTAAAGGCACATTTCGTTTTTCTAACACCCCACACCCACCAATTTTAAAGCCCCAAAACTGCCTAGAGCAGTTGTTTTTTTAATAAAAATGTATTTTGAGAGAATTTTAGGCTTTTAGAAAATTAACCAGAGATCTAATCTCTGGTTTATTTCCTGAGCGCTAATTGATAACGTGAGCTTGTGGTAGCAATAATCAGCCACTTGTAATGGCTGGTTAATTTGTCCATTTGCAGGTGTGCAATAAATGAGCGCTCCACTAGCCCAAAATAAACTAAAGGATAGATCCTATGCAAGTAATTAGTATGAAGTCACAATGAAAAAATCTAGTGACAGCACTTTTTTTCTATAGTGGACAATTATAGTCATGTGCACAAACTCACACTGCTATTTTTTAAATGATTATGTGCTTTTTGCAAATAAAAAAATAATAGTGTCTCCTTAGGGTCGCTCACTAAGACAAACCGCCAAAGCGTTTCTGACCCCATCTACTATAATGCTGGTACTTATCTCACATGGGTGCCAGAATTTTAGCATTTTAATACAAACTGCAACCTATTCCTAACATAATAATGTTAAACCATGACCCTGTCGCACCGCAGTTATCCTAAATGCAACCCTCTTACACTACAACCTCATATGTCCTTGCTGAGATTTAGTAATGTCATTTTAAATTATAATATTTGTGATCTGTTTCTAAATCTCTATCATTATACAAACTGATTAAATGGGGTACATGGGAAAATAAAAAGATATAAATTGCAAAATGAAATCGTATTTGAAATTTTAAACAGAGCATATGTTACAGTCATCACCATAGTTTTGCAAATGTATTTTTTTTTTTTTTTTTTTAAAAACATCAATTTGTTTTGAATTTACTTAGATAAGAATCTCTGTACATTTTTGGATTTTCCTGCATGATACACAAATATATTGTTTATAGCAGGTTCCATGATAATCACAACCTAATAATACAACAGTTTTATTTTCCTGTTGTCTCACATGTATAGCTTCTGTCTGTATTTTATCAAGGTTTATAATCTTGTGATAATAGGCATACATGTGTCTGGTTGCTGGCTATTCTATCTCAGCATCATCCCTATTGTTTATTTTCAATGGATGAATAGGTGTCTAGTGGATCTTTTCATTCCATTCTGCAAGCAGGCTTCTTTTATTCTCTAGTCAAGACTTTCATATAGGTTCCTTCCAGGTTTCAAGTGAAAAGGATGAAATGTCCTTAATTCTGTTATTTAGAATATAGCAGTTGCCCTATTAATGAAGACTAAAGGCTGAATTCCTTAGAAGGGAACATAAAGATCTTTTAACTATAAACTGTAATGAAGCTCTATTATACATGAACACATTATATATATATATANNTAAATTTTTATATAAAAGAAGAGTTACAAAATACGTTGTTTCTACATCTGTAGTTTAAAAAATAGACTGCCCTCTGGGCAGGCTTATCGACTAGTAGTATGTATATATATATATATATATATATATATATACGATTTCAGACAAGAGGGAGGGCACTCACGGGTTGTTTCATCATCAAAACAGGTACTTAATTTCATCATAACAAAAGTCACAAAGGTCGACGTTTCGGCTCATGTAATGAGCCTTTCTCAAGACAATCTATGAACAAATAATAAAATACATCAATCTATCATGTTACAAACAAATGCACATGTAGAAAGAACAGAGTAAATAAAAATATGCAAAATCAAACAATGAATAAAATTGAAAAACCCCATTACCTCTACTTAATTTACACAAAGTGATGTACACAAATTAAAAATACATAATTAGAATTTTAAACATTCATAATCAGCATAAAAATATGTAGTTGACGGCATACAGCAAAGGTATTCATATCAAAATAAACCATCAAATGTATAAACAAGAAAGGCAGTTCGAAAGCAATAACAACGCTACTTAGTAAAACATATCAAAGGGTGAATTACGTAGTCGTCAGACAGACAAGATACTTAAATTCTATATGGGCGCTATATATGCTTCACTTATGTGTATGACACTTTTATCATAAGGACAACTGAATAATAAACTCCGTAAGCTCTAGGGTTAGTTATAAAAACTACTCTGATAATCACATTCTTTAAGACCTACAGTATGTAGGCCAGAGTTGCTGTATTACATACCTTAATATGTTACATTTACAGCGTCTCAGGCTGTTCTCCAAGAAAAGTCTGTGTGACTCATACAGGGTTTCCCTTATTTAAATACCCGCTCTGGGAACTGCATGGCCAGGCCATACGCAATGCGCGTGAAAGAGGTGTGTCTAATGGGCCAATCAGTACAAGGCATAAGAATTGTCATAGAAACTACTAAGAAAAACATAGGGCATTACCACCACAGTGTACTACGATCCACAACATTTTTGAAACAAATTGGCTGAATATAAACGACATAAAGCCCACAAAGTGTGGCAGTGCTGTAAGCAGTAAACATGGTTTGGCTAATAGAATTATACTAATAAATGAACAATGAAACCCTTGCTTATTACTACGATATACCCATGAAGTAGTTGTTAAATGTCACCTGCTGATAAAAGACATCAGTGGAACCCATGGCATTTAAAGCGTGCCCTAATACATGTCAGATATATAACCTAAAATGCAATATTCTAGTCAACGGTTTGGTACAGAGTGGTCCCTAGGGACCCTAAATAATTTGTTTGGATCTATCTCATAAATATGTACGTTTTATACAGACCATTAGTAAAATAGGGATAGATCTAAATGTGTGTTAAGCCCTTTAGGGTGCATGGTGCCAAGTTTATGTATCCACCTAACAACATTTATTTCAACAAAGTTGTGGATCGTAGCACACTGTGGTGGTAATGCCCTATGTTTTTCTTAGTAGTTGCTATGACAATTCTTATGCCTTGTACCGATTGGCCCATTAGACACACCTCTTTCACGCGCATTGTGTATGGCCATGCAGTTCCCTGAGCGGGTATTTAAATAAGGGAAACCCCGTATGAGTCACACAGACTTTTTTTGGAGAACAGCGTGAGACGCTGTAAATGTAACATATTAAGATATGTAATACTGCAACTCTGCATAGTTATATAACAATTTTGTCTTACAACACACCGGGCCTACAAAGGTCTTAGGGAATGTGATTATCAGAGTAGTTTTTTTATAACTAACCCTAGAGCTTACGGAGTTTATTATTCAGTTGTCCTTATGATAAAGGTGTCATACACATAAGTGAAGCATATATAGCGCCCATATAGAATTTAAGTATCTTGTCTGTCTGACGACTACGTAATTCACCCTTTGATATGTTTTACTAAGTGGCATTGTTATTGCTTTCGAACTGCCTATCCTGTTTATACATTTGATGGTTATTTTGATATGAATACCTTGGCTGTACGCTGTCAGCTACGTATTTTTTTGCCGATTATGAATGTTTAAAATTCTAATAATGTATTTTTAATTTTTGTACATCACTTTGTGTAAATTAAGTATAGATAATGGGGTATTTCTATTTTTTTTATTGTTTGATTTTGCATATTCTTGTTTACTCTGTTCTTTCTACATGTGCATTTGTTTGTAACATGATAGATTGATGTATTTTATTATTTGTTTATAGATTGTCTTGAGAAAGGCTCACTACATGAGCCGAAACGTCGACTTTTGTTATGATGAAATAAAGTACCTGTTTTGATGATGAAAAGACCCGTGAGTCCTCGTCTGAAATCCTATTTTATTTTATGATGAGTCACCTGGGCTGTGAACACAAAATATGGAGTGAGTGCGTGCTACTGGTGGAACATATATATTAATTTAAAAAAGCAAAATATTATTTTTCAGAAATGTTATCAAATGTACATTCATTTTAGAAGTCAAATAAATAAAGTTGCACAGTACTCAAAACTCTCTGTTGTTAATATGAACATCAAGCATTTACACATGTTCTTTATAGCCTACTATATATAGCGTGTATCAAAGCAAATCTGTATTTTTCCTACAATATAATTATCAAAGGGTTATAAAAAACAATATCAGATCCCAGATGAAGTGTTATTACCAGCTATTTCCTTTGTAAATCTGAAAGGGTTAATCTAAAGGTATTAATTTGATAAATTAATTATTGAATTTATTATCTGTATACATACAACAAATGTCTGTGAATAAGGCCTGACAGCCGAAACACGTAAGACAGCTTTCTTTCCCTGCTGCATCTTACTTTTTTAACATGCTTTGTATCTAGTGTTACCAATAAAGGATTTGTCAAATTTTTATCTAATCATGTGCATTGAATGACTCGCTGGCTCTATCTGTCTTTGGATTCATAATATTACCAACTATTTCCTTTGTAAATCTGAAAGGGTTAATATAAAGGTATTAATTTTATAAATTAATTATTGAATTTATTATCTGTATACATACAACAAAATGTCTAAACAATCTGCAGTTATCCTTAAAAGAGTTCCTTGATATAATTAAAAGAGGTTCTTTTAATTAATTAACATTTCATCCAGTACAGTTACATGAATAAAATCTGATGGAAAGGCTAAATATGTACTCACATTTATTGGAGCAAAATATGCCCTATGTTGAAGACAAATAGTATGATTAAGGGCTCATACATAGGTGTTTCTGTAAATTCCAAGACTGTAGCCTGTTAGAGGATTAAAAAATTAAAACCTATGGCAGCAGGGAGGCGGGGCAAACCGCAGTACAGTCGCATGGATTTTGAGCTCCTGACTGAAAAATAATATATATAGAATTTAGCTAATTTGGTAAGGAGTTAAAGGACTTAAAACAACCTCTATCACCCCCCCCCCCCACATAGTGAGTCATTCTATGATTGGGAGCTGGATGCGATCTGGAGCTGCATAATAGAAGAGGAGGAGAGTGAACTTGAATGGGACCCACTCACTTATTTTACTAGCCCACACTGAAGATCGACCAGATAAGTTTTCTGGCTGTGTTGCAGCACTCTGGAGGGTTGGGGCTCCGCTCCGGAGCTTGTGCTGCTCTATAGGACTTAAAATCAGATGCAGCTCAGAAGGGAAAGCATCCGGACAACGCATTAGCAGAGAAAGGCTGCGGTAGACCTGAGCATTGCAAAATGTGAGTAGCGATACCATCCTACCCATATTACATACACTGACCAGGAGTGCCCAGCACACTTTCCTTCTGACTGCAAGTATTGAGTGAGCTGGACAGCGCTGCAGCACATAAGGAGGGAGTTCTCTTTTGGGTGTGAGTTGCCATATTTGGTTTCCTCCTGAATTGGGCTTCTCCTGATTTTAATTGCCACAGGGCCCCGACAATTGTGAACATTGGCAGATATATTTAAAAGGAAGGAAAAGTTCTAGCAGATTGCTAACCTTCAGACACACAGTAAATGACAAAAAGGCTGATTGAGAGGGGAAGTGAGGCGGGAAAAGACGCCATTTTCAGCTCCACCTAAAAATAAAAGCAGCATCGTCACTACAGTGAACAGATAAAACGCTAGTGCCGCATTGATCAGGATATTACAACCTACTCCCATAAATTAAGTATAAAAAGAGAGGCTCTTCTCAATACACTCCCCCCCCCTTTCCTGTCAGCCTTTAGGGGGGACAGGTCATATCCCCTGCACCATTTCCCGTGATCGTCCTGTGAGGACACCTTCCCTTGGGAGAGGTGTACTATTGGAACATCACACTGTGAGGAGAGTGATAGGAACACAAAAAAAGACATCTGAAACCACCAGCCCTTTACAGAGAGCTTATTCATAATCCATGATAATACTGCATAGAGTTCGGAAGGAACACTAAGAGGACTTAATATCTATGTCTCAAATAGCCACACAGCTTATGAATAGGAGGTGAACAATATCATAAGGCCCTTCAACATTCACTATCCCCTCATTCTATACCCTTGGAAACTTCTGAGAGAAGGGGACTACATGAGGAGAGTACCTAGCCGGCCTTGCTTCACACCTCTCATTCATCTTGCAAATGTAAAGGATGCCAAATATGCACCATTGATCTAGCCATTGACACTTTCGGACATGACTAAGTAACATAAATTTTAGAGGTGAACACTGAAAATGACCGAATAATACTGAAAGAAAAGAGGGGTGGTTTACGAGTAAGATTGATAATTGGAGTATTGCAATAATCTCCAACATACATTAAGAGATAGATTTCTAATAACAGTGGTCATAACTGCCGCTACCATGAAGAGCTGCACTCTATCCAAATCACAACAGAAGAAGAAACAAGCATTACTGGAACTAGCACAAGAAATAGAACAAGAAGAAGAGATATTAACTGCCCATAGCCCCCCATCCAAGATCTCCTCATCCAAAGAGGAACTTCTAAAACAAATAAAACAAATGTTTCATGACGAAATGAGAGCAGCTTTATAAGAATTAAAGCAAGATATCACTGATATCGGGGAGAGAACAGCATTGCTCAAAGAAAAGGTGGATGACATATCGGATGAAATCCCGGAGATTCAGTCTATTGTTAAAACACAGCAAGAACAAATTTGAGGCTTAGAAGATCACCTTGAAGATCTAGAGAATAGATCTAGAAGATCCAATATTCGCATACAAAATCTTCCCGAAAAATACAACAACCTGACGGAAGTCCTCACACAAATTTTTCATCACTTGCTTCCGGAGGAAGATGAATCCCTCTTTTTGATGGACAGGGTTCATAGAGCGCTTGCTAACCCCCCGAATCCCACAGCATTCAGAGATGTCATAACAAAGCTGCAATAAGGATATGATCATGCAAGCAGTCCGGAAAATCCCAGAAATAACTTTTGAAGGTCATAAGTTATAGCTGTTCGCAGATCTCTCTCCCATAACCCTTAAAAAAAGAAGAAAGTTTAAACCGATTGTATTGGCACTATCTAGAGATCAAGTAAAATATAGATGGGGCTTCCCCTTCAAACTCTCCTTCATAGTAAATATTACTTCCTTCTCCTGTACATCGGTGGAAGAGGGACGGAGTATTCTGGAGAAGCTTAAGATAGATCAGATGCAACCCCGGATGACCAACCCCCCAAACCTCAAAGAAAGGCAATAGCCTGCACATGGACACCAGTACATAAAAATAAAAAAGCGCAAAGACACAGCCAAGGACCAGAGAGTCCAACCTGACAGGATTGCAGAACATTAGGATAACAGTCTTTGATATGAAGGTTCTTCATTCTGCCTGAAACTAACTTTTGCTTTACCTACACTAGGTCCACATTTGATACTGTTATTGTTGATGGTTGTGTTTACATTTCACTACTAGTTATGTTTGCCCAAGATGTCTTTGGTGTATGTTCTATGGAATCCAAACATAGGGTTCCATCCGACGACTGTTGGTGGCTTTTTTGTGTTTATATCTGTTATCTATCTATTCAATGACTAATTATTGTTTTTTCAATTCAAGATTGTTCAGGATATATGTACACGAGAATAATTCATTCTAAATGTCTAGATTTATGCTTGAAGGTTGCAGTGGGGTAAGGGGAGAGGGGTCCAGCCACCAGAAGAGGGGTAAGTCACTTTGTCCTCTGAAGTTGAGCATTATATTCACAGGTAAAAATGTCAGTAAATATAATTTCCCATAATGTTAGGGGTCTGCACTCTAATATAAAAAGAAAAAAAGCAATTTCCACTTATAAGTCTCTTAATGCACATGTTGTCTTAATGCAAGAAACCCACTTTACTACAAATCAAACGCCTAAATACTGGGATAAAATATATCAGTTACAATATCACGCTACATGACAAAAGAAGAAGTGTGTGGTGTCAATTTTAAAGCATTCTAACCTTAATTTCAAAGAGGATGAGATCATAAGGGATAGAGCAGGGCGATATATTATAAATAAAGGCAGAATCCATGACACACAGGTAATCATAGGAAACATATATGCCCCTAAATAGGTCCAAACTCATTTTTTGGCTAAAATTGGTGACTTTAATCTGGTAGTCGATCAAGAGACAGATAAATCTAAAATTCCCCAATCCACAGGTTCCCAAAATTCTAGAAAAATTTTATACAATTTTCTGGTTGATAACAATTTAGTTAGCTGGCGGACCAATAATCCACAAGTTAAATATTATACTTTTTATTCAATGGTGCTAAATGTCTATTCTAAGATAGATTACATTTTACTAAGCCAAATTCTATTGCCCATAATATTCGAGTCAGATATTATACCAGTAACGTGGTCAGATCACCAGATTGTGTCTACTGTCGGGCTTAATTGACCCCTATAGGCACAGAAGCTGGACATTAAATACGACACTATTTAGAGATAAACTATTTACACAAACATTAAAACAGAAATAACCCAATTTCTAGACACAAACCACGAGTCAGTATTTAACCCTGTCTTTGTATGGGGTGCATTAAAAGCATTCCTAAGAGACACGTTGATAAAAGAATCTAGCAAACGAAATAAAAACACACAACAACTTATACAACAGCTTAAACAAGAAGTGATTCAGCTTCAAGATCTCCATAAATTAAACCATTCAAAAAAAACTCTTGACCTTTTGAATGGTAAAAAAGCTGCCTTAGATAACTTGCTAACCTTAGAGGTCACCAGATCACTAAGACTGTTGGACACACAATATTTCATACAAGCTAACAAGCCAGATAGGATGTTAGCTAATAAATTAAAAGAAATTACTAGAATGACATCGGTCCCACAGATTCAAAAACAAGATGGACAAACCTCTAATCACCCTCAAATAATTGCAGATACTTTTGCTCAATACTATCAGACACTTTATGCCCTTCCCACTAATAGTAATAAGTCCCAAGCTAAGAAAGATACATTTTAATTTTTGCAGAGCTGTAGCTTGCCCAGACTTGATGCGGAAGACTTAAACAAACTGAACACTCCTATCACCTTTCGAGAAGTAAAACAGACTATACATAACTTAAAAGTCAACATGGCACCTGGTCCGGATGGTTATACAAGACTTTTTTGCAAAATCGGTCCAGATAGGTCCAGTTCTAACTACGATTTTTAATCACATATTAAAGGGGGGAAATATCCCTCCAGAGTTACTAGAGGCTAGAATTTCAGTACTACCAAAACCTGGTAAAAGTAAACAACATTGCAGAAATTATAGACCTCCATAGATTTCATTAATAAATATAGACATTAAAATGTTTACAAAAATTTTGGCCATCAGACTAAATTAACTATTACCTAAGCTCATCCATCCGGTTTCATTCGAAATATGGAAGCCCCAGATAATATAAGAAAAATTGTAGATTTAATAGACTACTCCTCAAATTGTAAAGTGCCTTCTCTGTTTCTGTCACTAGACACAGAGAAGGCATTTGATCGAGTGAATTGGAGCTATTTGCACTCAGTCCTTGAAATAATGAGAGTTTGGGGAAATTTCTGCTCTGCCATTTTATCGGTCTACTCATGCCCAACAGCTTTTGTTAAGGTGGCGGGCTACAAATCAAAACCCGTACACATCATGAATGGAACTAGGCAGGGGTGTCCTCTGTCTCCACTTCTCTTTGCCATATGCATTGAACCCTTAGCTGCCCACATTCGCCAAAATGTAGATATTTCAGGAATTAAAATAAATGATCTAGAGCATAAAATAAGTTTATTTGCAGATGATGTTATACTATTGGTTACTAAGCCCATGATATCCCTCCCCTTAATATACTCTACTATTGATAAATTTGCTAAGATCTCAGGTTATAAAATTAATAATGATAAATGTGAGGCTATTAGTATACACCTTCCACAACA
>CAJPDP011214718.1:0-12665 GCA_905336975.1 Bombina variegata variegata
TGATCACACATCAGGACTGCTGACAGGCTTACATTTAGTGTATTGTAGGAAGTGTTACTGCCCATTACTAGAGGATCTCACTATCCCTTTAACCAGACTGTGCTCCAGCTCCTCCCACCAGCAGCAGCAGTGTTTACTGAAGTGTTCCTGTTCTCAGTCCAGGGGGAACTTAGTTTCCCCTGCAAAAATAGTGCAGGAACCCAATTCCCATTCGTCCCCGCCCGACTTGACCCCTGCTTTTGGTGGGTGCTAATTTGCATATGCAATACAATCACTGGAAGTGGAATCACTGGACATGACCTAACAAAAAAAAAATATCTATGCCCTAGAATTTATACTATTTGATTTTAATACAAAAAAAACTTGTAATATTCGGTTTTATTTTTAATTGCATTTACAAAGTATTATTTTTTCCATATATAATGGACTTTATTAAAAGGACATTGCACTCAGGCAAGCAGCTGAATTCAAAACAGCTGAAAGAACAACCTTTCAAAACATCTGAGATCTCTCTGCCACCCCTAACTGTGAGGTTGATTTCTTCTGATTTCTCTTATTTAAAACAGAAAAAAACAGTAATTTCACATGACAAATAAAGGAAAAGGTAACCAGTTTAATATACACAAGCAGTTAAATTGGATAGTTGGAAACACTTTAAAATGTTACAATACAATGCACAGGTTACTCTCATCTATTTTAAACTAAATTCAGGTGCTATTAGTCATAGAAACCTCAACTTTTAATGTAATCTGTATAGAAAAGCAATACTGCGGTCATAACTCAATACATTCGCTTTTAATTGGAGACTATGTTATAAGAAAGCAACATTAAATGTGATACCCCATGAGCTTGCTTCTAACTGAAATTATAGTGGCATGAAAATAAAATAAAAAAATAAAGACAATACAATTAAAACATGGGAGAGTAAAGTCAAAATTAAGCTTTTAAAAAAATACTTTCCAATGTCAAATTTGCCTTGTTCTCTTGGTATCAGTTGTTGAAATATAAACAAAGGCACGCTCAGGAACATGCCTATCACAGCAGTGTTTGCCCGAATGTTTGTAGCAACGTCATATATTGTTGCAAACACTGGTGCCATAGGATGCTAAAGACACATGCACACTTCTGAACACACCTAGGCTTACATTCAGCAATGGATACCAAGAGAACAAAGATAATTTAATAATAGGTATAAATTGGATTTTTTTTTTATTTATTTTTTTATTTTTAATGCATTGCCTATCTCAGTGTTTCTCAACTCCAGTCCTGACAGACCAGATTTTCATGACATCTGAACTAGAGCACAGGTGAAACAATCAGCTAATGGGATAGAGCAGGTTAGTTGCCATGGTTACTGATTAGTTGATTATTAAATCTCGCCTATTAGGGGTACTTGAGGACTGGATTTATCTGAAATACGAACATTCAATTTTATTATGGCAGTTTATTTGTTTTCAGATGAACCCTTACTTTTAATTTTAATTCCATACATCCTTTAATCAGAAGCAGGGTGCTCAAAGGCTTATAGTGTCCTTTAATACAAACCAATGTTCTTGGGAAATATGTACAATTGTATAGTGGAAGGTAAAAGGCTAATCAGTGGATCTTTAACAATGCTACAGTTTTAGCCCATTTTATTTGATACAATTACTTTTTAAGAATATGCATTTTTATGCCTTAACACTCTTTTTAATCCCTTATAAAAAGTATTTCTAGGGGCTGCTAGTGCTACCTGCTGGGTAGATTTAAAGAAAATATTATAATATAAGTAATATTAAGGGGTTAAAGCAAGAGCGCAATGTTGTCCTCCACTACATAGCTTGAAAGAGGGAGGTGAGTAGTGATGAGAGGGAGGTGAGTAATGATGAGAGGAGACAGTCTGAGCTCTAGTGTTATGAGCTGCTATTTTATGCCACTTATTGAGCAGTTTCTTGTGAAGTCCCACACCCATAATTCCTGCAAATCTGTTCTCCTGACACCATGTAATGGTACAGGAGTGCCCTGTGAGGTCTGGAAAAAATAATGTGTCACACAAAGACATTGTGTTACTTGACAGACCAGAATACAATCTTTATGATCACTTATCTACATATGTATTTTGTAAGCAAACTAATAAAGTTCTTTAATGATGCTTTACCATCAAAAAAGTACTTTAAATACTGTACATTATATAATACTTCAAAAATATTTCAAATAATATTGTCTCATGTTTTAAACTATTTTAAAAAGTCTCATACAGTCTCCTGTTCCTATCATCAATTTTTTTTTTTTTACTCCACCCTTCATCTGCTCCCAACATAGGTCTAGATTACAAGGGCAGCAATATTGATAGCGAAGGTTGTGCTATCCATATTGTGGCACTCCATTAGGAGTATCACACTTTCTTGAATTACAAGAGTAGGGGAAAATAGTTTTACCATAGAATGTTTGTGTGTTCAACATTTTTAGTGCCTGATACTTTCAATGGATAGCATGGGATGCGCCTACATTGCTGATATTATAAGTAATGAGTTATGTGTTGGATGTAAGCATAACACATTATAGCTCTGGAAAATTTAGTGTACATGAAATCTGAAGTAAGTGTGTAACATGTATAATATCTTAACATAGATCATTTCACACACATATTGTAACCAACAGCAAACTATTTTCCTAGCCGGGCTTGTGTCTTCATCAGCGCCAGGTGAAGTACTGTTGTTTCAGAATAAAACAAGCTGGAATCAATTGCTGAGAGGCCCAACTCACCACAAACCTTCACTGAGACACTGCAAGTAACACTCAGTAACCACACAAAGACTAGGGATAAAAGAGCAATGAGACTAAACGTAGTAGCTGAGTTCTCTCTAATACTCTAACCAGCACCTGCTAAACAAAACAACAAATACGAGCTAGAAACAAATCAAAGGAAAACATACTTTTGAAAAAGTTAAGTCTCCCTATCTGGACGAAGATAAACTTGCACAAGTTACTTAAATGCAGATCTCCTGATAGGAGAGGAATTCAACTAAAACGAAATTTAACAAATAACCATTTAACTAAACATTTTTTTAGAAAAATGATTTCATATTTTTTTAACATACATAAGTGTAACATACATACATATATTTTAACATCTTTCTTTCTTTTTTCAAATATTCATTCTCAAACCTTTGTACAGAATTATCATATGTACTTTCAGTTGACTCAATAATGCAGTAGCACAATTTTCAGATTTTTTTCTCAAATACCTTTTTAATTTGAAAAATATATTAACCTCTTCAAGTTTGCTTTTTAGTCTAGATGCTTTTCAATTTCAATGGTACCATTAGTTCTTTGCTCATCTTGTCATAATTGAAAAAATACTGTATTTTTTCACTTCAATAGAGAAATTTTTTAGGACCACGTAATGCAGGCTTAGACTGGATGAGTACAATTACTTCGGCTTGCCGGATATTACTTCTTCTGAACAATCTGTATCCTGGCAACTGGAGATTGTATCTTACTATTATCATCAAAAATTGTTAAATGTTAAGACAGGTCAAGGTTTTAACCCCTTGCTGCCAGAAAGTATTGAATCATACCATGCAGAAATATATTACATTTCTCTTTAACATTCACGATTACCTTAAAATCCCTTACTTCTACAAATGAAATATAATCTATTTAATTTTCATTCACATTACCCAAAACAATATATATTTTAGAATATATATAAATACTCCCAGCACAAGAATACAGAGAAAAAAAACAGCTTATATTATGTTTATTCCTTAGCTCTTATAAAAAAAACAAAAATAAAAATGCAGAGAAAACCCCAAGGCATACCAAGGGGGAAACAAATCATCAGCAGTCCAGGTTATGCAGGCAGATAAGCAGTTAAATGTCAAAGTCACAATCCCTGAAAGTCTGTTTATGATGTATTTCACAAATAGTGAAAGGTCTCCATTGTTTATAGAGTATTCCTCTAAACAGACCCAGGAACACAGAGGGTTGTCGTCTGCAGCCATGGCTCCTCCACTGACCCAACAATTAGAGTATTAGGTACCAGTCCCAGGTTAATAGGTATTGTCCAAAGTGTGTCAAAGCAAGCGTAATGTTAGTTGAGCAGTCATAGAAAGCACTGATACCTCCAATACTGAAACTTTTAACAGCATAAGTGCCTATAGAGAACAGTCTCTAGTATACTTGCGGCTCGTAGTGCAATTCGTCTCAATCCTACTCAGGTCATCCACCGCCACATGTTTCAATCAGTGTAAATTCAGTGCCCCAACCTGTCCAGATCATCCACCGTTACTTGGCTTGAAGACGCTTGGACACATCACATGGGATGCTCATGGCTCTCCTGTCAACTGCTGATGATGTAACTGCGTTTTGGGACTCCGCCCTTTCTCAAGGAGTCGCAACCAGATGACTTATCGGGCAGAATAAGTGTCTGCTAGTGACTGCTGATTGGTCATGCTAGAAAAAATCTTCAACACCTACACGCCCACTCATTATGTATATAGAAGCTTACAAAATAAAAAAACAAAGTAATATTTTCAGAAGAGCACTGGATGGATTATATCCTATGAATATAGTATGCATATATACAAATGTGTGAGGAACACAAATGAAATAGAATACATTAAATGAACTGTATTTTCATAAAATTCAGTAACAAGTTCAATAGAAAGTGTTCATTTAGAAAAAAATCCAACCCACCACACCCCTGCTTTACGTAAAGTCTCTACTAAGGGGTGTATTAATTGTAAGAGCACTTACATAATTTACTTAGTTGAGTGTAGCCTTTGTCAAAAACAATATTTAGGAAGAACAACGAGCGAGGGAGGTGGACAAACGTATCAGGGAGCATTTGTCTTCCATTTTGGGAGAAAGACCATGCTCTGCTCTCTCTAAACACTTTATTGAGATACACAATCAAAATTCAAAAACACTGAGGTGGCAGACAAAAGAACAAATCAAGAAACCACCTAGAGGGGGTGATAAGTTCCCAATACTCTGCAAACAGGAAACATACTGGATCTTTAAACTTCAGAGTTTGTTGCCTTTGGGCTTCAACTCTGAATTTGATATTATTAACTTTTGGCAGAGATGATCCTTCCTATCCCCTGATATATGTGTTCTAATTGATGACAATTCCAGCCTTAGAATGCACAATATACTAGGTTCATAAGCAACTATATATGTTTCACCCTTTGAATAAAATATGCCCATGTTTATCAATGGAGAGCATATGTTATAATTAATGACTCCCTTATTTACCTAACTAATTTTGTTCAAACTATTGTATCAGCACTTTTCTCTTAATGCATGTTTCGAGAGTGCTGTATAACAATAACAATAGCAAAGTGCCTTTTAGTACTTCTTATCATATAGATATGACTGCATATTTTAATACATTATGAATACATATTGGTTATATAGTGTAAGAGGTCAAAGCCCTTTATGTGCTTAACATGATTCAATTCATTTCACAATCATGTGTATTACCCATGTATGTATAAAAGTTATATTGAATTACCGTATTTAGTCATCATACTGTTAACTATTAGTGTATCACCTAGACAGATATAAATGTATAACTATTTCTTTGCTGGGTAGGAATATCCGTAATCTCATGGTATGATGTTAAATTAACAAGATATACTTTTTCAGGTAGCTGTTTTACCTAAATAGTTATTGAATACATGCATACATTTTCTTCTTCTAATTATGTATATAAGGGTCTAAATGTGAATGATTCATCTATGGGGTGTTAGTTTTACACACACTATCTAATACTACTTTGCAGTGTTATATGGTGTTTTAATACACAGGGTTAACTTTTATAGCAATTTTCTTTTAGCCCAATCAGGAGATGCTGCATGTCATTTAAATAGATGCTCCATATGTTAGGCATTAGTCTGAGATTACGGTCAGGGAGACCGAAACCGGTCAGACTATGTACTGCTTTGAATTTTAACTGCATGTCTTGGTGTTTTAGCCTGGAATAAAGCTTCATATTTGACTTTCTAAGACTTTCTGTTGGAACTCTTTATTTTTTTGCTGATTTTGGGGTGTCTACTCCTATTCAGAAGCCTTACCCCCTTGGGCTAATTACACACCATCCTCTTGGGAACATTCTAAACTATTGCTGAGACTGTGGCTGGTTTTGCGAATCTGTGGTTTCTACTGTCGAGTTACACCCCGCCCCCCTCCCTCCCTAGGGTGATGAGTATCCGATGCCCCTATTGCTAATGAGGTGAAAGAGGAGGTGGGAGATACAGGTGATCATACTAGCCTAACCAGTGGGGCACCAATATGGAGGCTGAAAACTGAGGACCTTGTGCAGTTTTCTAAAGCACGATACAGTTACACTGTTACTGGGAGGAGTCCTCAACATCAACAGCCGGTTCAGCTCTTGATAGGCCACAAAGCAGTCACATGATATCGGAAGCATGGATTCCACATTTGCACTGAACACTGGAGCTACGCAGAAACAACACGGAATGCCCAGCTGTATTAATCGTTCTCATACACCGGGTGAGTGAATAGTTGCCAGGCAGTGGACTGTGTCCTTATTATTATTCTCTATAGTAAGTTTGCCCTCACGTTGTATCCTAGGATCTAGTGAGGAGGATTACACTCCCCTTATATCTGCCTTTGGGACTCTTGTTTACCACGTTGTTCTCTAATCATCTCTGGCTTCGCTGGTATTTCAATGGTTAATCGATTAGTTACCAAGCTGATTAGAGCTAGTGGTGGATCACATTAGGATTGAGCAACAATAAAGTCTCACCTGGATGTTTACCTTATCTACAATAGAACTGTTTAAATACATATCTAAACATTTATTCAAATGTGGACTTTGCTGCTATTAATATTTATATATATATATATATATATATATATATATGTTTTCTTCCTCTCTTGTTTTATCTTTTTTTATTAAATGAACTGTATTTTCATAAAATTCAGTAACAAGTTCAATTAGAAAAAGTTCATTTAGAAAAAATCCAACCCACCATAGCCCTGCTTTACGTAAAGTTGCACCAAGAGATTTCAAGATTAAGGACCCTGGGAGACATAGTGTCAAGCCGTCTTATCCATTGGGCCTCTTTTTTAAAAAGGATCTTGTATCTGTCACCTCCCCTTCTTAAAGGGGCAACACCATCCACAATCTGGAAATGTAACTGGCTTTTGTTGTGGCCAGCAATCGTAAAATGATGGGCTACAGGGGCATCTTCTTCTAATTTGCCAATCACAGCTTTATGCTGACGAATCCTGTCCTTAGCATGTTGGGTTGTTTCTCCCACATATGCAAGCCCACATGGGCATTTAATGACATATATAATATACTTTGAATTGGAGGAGAAATAGCCATTGATGGGTATGTGTTTACCTGAGCATGGATTGGTTATAGCATCTTCCTGTTGTAGGGAGTGACATTGGGCACAATTCATGCAGGCATAGCAACCTTTTTTGTTAATCGGGGTGGGGGGGCATTTTAGTGTCACTAAATAAATAAGTCATTACTAAGGTTCCTATTGCGTTTATATGAAAATAAAGGTGGGTTTTTGAAAATAGAATTAATATTGCCATCTTGTTGTAAGACATGAGAGTTTTTTAATATGTTGGATTGTAACTTGCCACTGTGTAAGCCAAATTGAGTAACTAAAGTACTGAAAATTGCTTCAATTGGTGAGTACTCCTCACAAGGAACGATTCCCTATCTTTTTTTGCTACCTTGGCAAGGCTATTATCAAGCACATCCTGGGGATAACCTCTATTCTTAAATTTGAGGGACATTTCATCCAGTCTCCTTTGACATTTGATTGGATCATTCACTATATATTTAGTACATAGTAATTGGCTGTATGGTAAGCTCCTAATCATCACTGGAGGATGAAAGCTATTACAATGCAACAGATTGTTTCTGTCTGTTTTCTTTGAGAGTCACAGTCCAGAGATCTCCCCCTCATTGAAACCCTAGTGTCCAAAAAAACTGATTTGCTCAACATTTATTTCCATAGTAAATTTTAAATGTTTTGAAGATACATTCAATCTGGAGATGAAACAATCCATATCAATAGAGGTACCATAACATAAAACGGACCTCTTGAATGCTTTGTCCACATATACCACCTCTTCCTCAAATCTACCTACGAAAACGTTGGCATATGTAGGAACCACATTTGAGCCCATTGCAGTTCCTTTTTTCTCCCAACCTTTGACCATTTTTTGGATCATCTCACTAGACCATTATTAGTATACGTTGAGTCCTATTTACAAGACACCACAGACTTCTTGAGGAGAGTATCAGCTTTAGTGACCCCCCTTGGTTGTACCCTTGTGACACTTGATATTGCGAGTCTATATACCTCAATACCTCATGATTTGGGCATAGATAGTGTCTTCTATTTTTTGGATAAGGATGGACAATATTCTCCCAATGAGAGGAGATTCATTAGGGACTTTTTTAAATTAGTACTCTATGAAAACTATTTCATTTTTGAGGACACGTTCTATGTCCAAAGATACGGAACTGGAATGGGCTCAAATGTGGCTCCCACATATGCCAACCTCTTTGTAGGTAGATTTGAGGAAGAGGTGGTATATGTGGACGAAGCCTTCAAGAGGTCCGTTTTATGTTGGTTTCGTTATATAGACAATATTTTTATGATTTGGACAGGTACCTATTGATCTTGATTGTTTTATCTCCAGATTGAATGTATCTTCAGAAAATTTAACATTGACTATGGAAATTAATGTTGAGCAAATCAGCTTTTTGGACACTAGGGTTTCAATCAAGGGGAGGTCTCTGGACTGTGACATCTTCTCAAAGAAAACAGACAGAAACAATCTGTTGCATTATAATAGCTTTCATCCTCCAGCGATGATTAAGAGCTTACCATACAGCCAAGTACTACGTACTAAACAGATAGTGGATGATCCAATCAAATATCAAAGGAGACTCGATGAAATGTCCCTCAAATATAAGAATAGAAGTTATCCCCAGGATGTGCTTGATAATATCCTTGTCAAGGTAGAAAAAAAAGATAAGGAATCGCTCCTTGTGAGGAGTACTCACCAATCAAAGCAATTTTCAGTACCTTTAGTTACTCAGTTTGGCTTACACAGTGGCAAGTTACGATCCATCATATTAAAACACTGACATGTCTTATAACAAGATGGCTATATTAATTCTATTTTCAAAAACCCACCTCTATTTTCATATAAGCGCAATAGGAACCTTAGGGATGACTTAATTCAGGCAGATTTAGAGACACTAAAATGCCCCCCCCCCGATTAAAAAAAAGGTTGCTATGCCTACATGAATTGTGCCCAATGTCACTCCCTATAACAGGGAGATGCTATTGGCAACTTAGAAGAAAATGCCCCTGTAGCCCATCATTTTAAGATTACTGGCCACAACAAAAGCCAGTTACGTTTCCAGATTATGGATGGTGTTGCCCCTTTAAGAAGGGTAGGTGATAGACATAAGATCCATTTTAAAAAAGAGGCCTAATGGATAAGAAGGCTCAACACTATGTCTCCTAGGGGCCTTAATCTTGAAATCTCTTGGGGCAACTTTACGTAAAGCAGGGGTGTGGTGGGTTGGATTTTTTCTAAATGAACTTTTTCTAATTGAACTTCTTACTGAATGTTATGAAAATACAGTTAATTTAATGTTTTCTATTTCATTTGTGTTCCTCACACATTTGTATATATGCATACTATATTCATAGGATATAATCCAGGGCTCTTCTGAAAATATCACTTTGTTTTTGATTTTGTAATCTTCTATATATGGAATGAGTGGGCATGTAAGTGTTGAAGATTTTTTCTAGAATGACCAATCAGCAGTCACTAGCAGACACTTATTCTGCCCAATATATCATCTGGTTACGACTCCTTGAGAAAGGGCGGAGTTCCGAAATGCGCATCGGAGTTATGTCATCAGCAGTTGACAGGAGAGCCACGAGCCTTCCATGTGCTGTGTCCAAGCGTCTTCAAGCCAAGTACCAGTGAATGATCCGGACAGGTTGGGCCGCTGAATTTACACTGATTGAAACATGTGGTGGTGGATGACCTGATTGAGCCGAATTGCACTACGAGCCGCAAGTATACTAGAGACTGTTCTCTATAGGCACTTATGCTGTTAAAAGTTGCCGTATTGGAGGTAACAGTGCTTTCTATGACTGCTTAACTAACATTATGCTTGCTTTCACACACTTTACACAGTACTACTGAACCCATTATCCTGGGACTGGTGCCTAATACTCTAACTGTTGGGTCAGTGGATGAGCTGTGGCTGCAGACGACAACCCTCTGTGTTCCTGGGTCTGTTTAGAGGGATACTCTATAAACAGTGGAGACCTTTCACTATTTGGGAAATACATCATAAACAGACTTTCAGGGATTGTGACATTGACATTTAACTGCTTATCTGCCTGCATAACCTGGACTGCTGGTGATTTGTTCCCCCGTTGGGACGCCTTGGGGGTTTCTCTGAATTTTTTTATTCTTGTTTTTTTGCTGTATGAGTGATGAGTATGTGTGATGGTTTGGGGCCCTTGAATCCTATGCTGCACAACTTTGTTTGATAAGAGCTAATGAATAAACATAATATAAGCTATTTTTTCCCCTCTGTATTCTTGTGCTGGGAGTATTTATATATATTGTTTAGTTTAGGGGTAGTGACAGTACCTCATCCCCTCCACTTGTTTCAATATACTCTGTCTTATGTAACTTTTCTGTGCTGTCCCAATTAGAATTAATATATATTTTAGTGATCATAGGGTAAAAATCAATTGTAGCGAAAAAAGTTTTTCATATTGTTTTGGGATTTTTTTAATATGAAATGCGTATAGTTATTTATTTTTTTCCTGGTGTAAAAATATTGTTTTTCTGATTTACAATTTAAACTATTTGAAATTGCAAGAGAAAAGTTCATCCTTTATCTAGGCATTTGTTATCTTCTTTATTTTCTTTTTGTATTATGCATAGAGTTTACACAGAGCATATAAAAGAATACAATTCATTAAGATTCTGATATTATCCTTTTTGACAATAATGTATTGATTTTTATTGAATTATATATAATTTCATAAATCTAATGTTCAGCAATTTCTACATATAATAACATGAGAAAAAATAAATAAATATACACACACACACACACATATATATATATATATATATATATATGTATATATATATTCACACACACACACATATTTATTTATGCACACACACATCACTATGCTATTATTAGGGCCAAACTTCTTTAAAAGGGATCTTAACTAATATATTTAATAAGAAATAAGATATATTTAGAAAGATATCAGAATATATTAACTTAACATTAATAACATATTAACATAGTAACATAGTAGATGAGGTTGAAGACCTTTACAATTCTTAATATACTTACAATAAAAGCTCCAATTGATGTTTTCTAAAGCTCTGTAGTTCAAGGCCGTCACATGGGTCAGTGTGACTGGTCTAGCAGTGAAACAGCACATGCTCTAATCATCATCTGTATAATTAAACTGCTTGAATAGAGACACAGAGAAGTATCCATATTAGTTTTAATAGGATAGGCTGTATGGCTGGGGATTAGCCATACTACCCAGTGACCGATAACAGAACAAAATGCCTCAACCAGAGAGGTTTCCAGAGAGAAGGCTACACATGCTTCCACATGGGATAAATTATTACATAAACATTTTATGAATTACCAAGTAATATCCATTGAAGTGATTTACGTATTGAGAAATAAAATGTTTACTGCTCTTTTAAGCATGAGTTTGGCAATTCATAAACAATTGCAGCAAACAGGATTTTTTTTTAACAATAGGGATTGGCTGATGATATAAGACAACTGAAGTGACTTGTAATTACAAGATATTTACTGTCCCTTTAAGAGAGACTACCTATCTCCCCATGTGCCACCTGGATTAACTGGTTATTTATGCAGCCTGTTACTATTTCAAATAGTAACTTTCTCATAATGCACATGCTCCAGTTGATGTATCCAGTGATGTCAAGCTTTTTTTTTTTAATTTACCATGAATAAGCAATGTCTGAATTGTGGGAGCTTCTGAGAATGTTAAAGGAGATATAGGAAAATAAAGCTGGTGAGATTATTAAAGGAGTCTTTAAAGGCAAATTTGTGTTTAAAAACTTTTAATCTCACTATGGGCTAGATTTCTAGTATAGTGGGAGTTTGCGCTCCCGCTCACGTGTTAATTCCCCTAGAAGGAAGCTTTTTGCGTGCGTTGCGTAGCACGTTTATTACAAGTTGAAAGTAAAAAAAATGCGCACAAGCGATAACCTGACGCGCACAAAAAGCTAAACTTTGAATATTGTGACCGCGTTGATGTATTCCCCCCATAAACTGCAATGGAGCACGAAAAGTGGAAAAAACTAAAACCCAATAAGGCGTGACAACCCGATTATGTTTTCTCATGTGTGCTAACTCATGAAATATTAATATTTTACATGCCAATGTTCTTCACATTGTTTTAGTTATTCATAAATAAATATTTTAATATTTTATTGGTAAAATATATATCTATCTATATCTATGTCAGTGATGTGCAGTCACTAGAGGCAGGTGAGGCAGTGCTTCACCTCTCATATGGGCAAAAATAAATATTTTTTTTTATTGGCTTTAAAAAAATAAAAAAATTGCTATTTTT
>CAJPDP011214959.1:0-15667 GCA_905336975.1 Bombina variegata variegata
TGACTGGTAGGTGGCAGTTAGGGGAGGAGCTATATAGACAGCTCTGCTGTGGGTGATACTCTTGCAGCTTCCTGTTGGGAAGGAGAATATCCCACAAGTAATGGATGATCCGTGGACTGGATACACCTTACAAGAGAAATATTAAGTTTGAAATTATTCCAGTTTGTCGGGAAAAGTATAATAGTAACTGGAGACTATAATATGACATTTTCATATATTTTGGATAGATTCAATAGTAAGGGATAAAAAGATCAGGGAAGCTAAGATACTCTGTAAATTTTGCCAGAAGTTAGCTCTTAAAGATATATGGCGAATCCAACATCCAGACCATAGGGAATATACTTGCGAATCGAAATCATTCAAGTCTTTTTCGAGAATAGATTTCTTTTTTGATTTCTAGCCAAGTGATGAGGTTCGATATCAAAACAGACATTAAAGAAATTAAGTTATTCGATCATGCAATAATTTCACTAGAAATCCATCATAGAGCTCCTACGCAGAGTAATAACTTGCGCTTCTTTTTCCCGCAATATCTTAGCCAGAGTATTAAATTTAGAGCTTGGCTGCTAGGAAGATGGAGAGAGTTTTTTGAATTTAACAAGGGCTTTATAAATAAACCTGAAATTTTGTGGGAGACTGCAAAGGCGGTCATGAGAGGCGAAATAAAAGCGTATTTAGTTAGGAATAAGGCGAGAAGGAAACAGAGAGAGGAGCAATTAGCTAATACACTTAAAAATACTTATACACGTTACATTCAAAATCCTTCAATAAGCAATTGGAATAAATATAAAAGTGCAAGATTGGAACGTGATCTTTTCTATAAACAAATGATGACATTAGAAGACCAGAAGCAAAGAGTTTTTTTTCAGGAAGTCAAGGCATATCGGCCAAAATTCTGGCCAAAATTACGAGAATAAGACAACAGAAAAACTTTATTTCTTCAGTCAATTATCAGAATACAAGATTCACTAAGAGTTCAGAGATAAGACAAGCCTTTTTAGATTATTTTCAAAAAGTTTATGCGTCGAGTCCTATAGATAACGATAACAAAGAGATGTTCTGGAGAAAGATCAAATTACCACAGATCTCGGACCAAGATCTGCAAATGCTAAATGAACCAATCTCAGTAAAAGAAATATCAGATGCAATAGTTAATCTTAAATCAGGTAAAACACCAGGACCCGATGCTCTTCCTTCTGAGTTTTATAAATTGCTACTCGAACAAATTCTTCCCCTTCTTCATGCCTTATTTAATGATTACTTTATCAATAACAAAACACAGTCCACGATGTTCTCAGCTTCAAATGTGGTCTTGATCCTGAAGAAAGGAAAAGATCCTGAGCTAGTAACATCATATAGACCTATCTCACTTTTAAATCAGGACTATAAATTGCTGACTGCTATTATCTCAAATAGACTTAAAAGATGTATGAATTATATTATCCATCCAGATCAATCAGGATTCATGATAGGACGTAATCCAGTTAAAACTATACGTAAAGTCCAACTTGTTTTGGACTTCTTTGCAAATAAAGCTTTTCAAAAATCACATTCTAAACCTGATCTAGCAATTCTTACGGTCGATGCCGAAATGGCGTTTGACTCGATTGGATGGGACCATCTCTTTAGGTCATTAGAAGGGTTTTGGATGAGAGGATATTTTTATCATTTTATACGGATGTTGTATAAAAGCCCAATGTCAGCAATAATAGTAAATGGAGAGATATCGGATAGATTTTCTCTGGAGAGGGGGACGCGGCAGGGTTGCCCATTATCGCCACTGCTATTTAATCTTTCCTTAGAACCGCTTGCAATTTACTTAAGACAGGAATTAAGAGGGATTAGAATAGGTAGCCAAGTATTTGTACTTTCTCTTTTCGCGGACGACCTTTTATTATTTTTAAGTAACACATTACAATCTATACCACAGGTCTTGCATATATTTAGGCTTTTTGGCTCTTTTTCTGGTTGTAGAATTAATAACGAAAAATCAGAAATTTTATGGATACGTAAACCACGTTATGAAATATCTCACCCTTTTCATGAAACTACGCGTTTATAATACTTGGGCATAACTTTAAGTAGCGACCCTGATCTATGGTATGAATTGAACTTTTCTAAATGTATTATAGACTTACAAGATAAGCTACAGATCTGGTCTAACCTTCCATTGAGTTTTTCTGCTAGAATTATGTTAATTAAGACTATTCTGTTTCCTAAACTTCTGTATTTTCTGCAAAACTTCCCACTACTATTATATAAGAAAGATATTGCCCGCATATAGAGGATTTTCAATAATTTCATATGGCGAGGGAAGAAGCCACGTATAGCTTTTTCAACTTTAACACTCCTGAAGGTACATGGAGGCTTTGCATGTCCGAATATTAGATTTTATAACTATGCGGCCCTATGTAAGTTCGCGTTGGATTGGATTACATGGAAAGAGCAGGTTACGTGGTATAACTTAGAATCGCACTTAATCACCCCATTTGATCTGAAAGCCATATTGCACAATCCAGTAGCAAAATTACCGTCTAATATGGCTCAATATGTCACTATTAAAGATATCGTGGGTGCCTGGCAGAAAATGTGTACAGGAATCCAAAATAACTTCTGTAAGTATGAATTTCTGCCTCTTAGGGGTAATCCAAGTTTCCAGCCAGGAATGAATTTGTTAGCCTTTTTAACATGGGCCCAAAAAGGCCTACATACTCTTGGCCAAATGTGTCAGGAGAATAAGATGGTAATAAGAGCTTTTGACGAGCTGAAAGATAAATATAACCTACCAAAAACATCATTCTATGCGTATCTTCAAGTACGGCATTGGATAGGGAACCTAAGGGCAGAAACGGGTTCGGACTTAGAGAGGGGGGAATTAGGTAGAATAATCATATTATACCGTGGAGGGATTAATAAAATCTTGCAAATATATAAAGTATTGATCAATTCTCTAGGGGAAACCCATATTGACAGACTAGCTGGAAAATGGAGTAAAGTGGTACCCTCAATGGAAAAGGACTGGATCAGTAATAGTGTGAGGCTAACAACCAAGGCTACAATTTCAGTTAGTTGGCGAGAATCTCATACCAGATTATTGAATATGTCATATCTGTCTCCAGCTAGAGTATCCAAATGGGGAGGTGCCTCAGCGATAGGAGATTGCCCTAAATGTAGACAGGTAATGGCAGACTTAATACATTGTTTATGGAAATGCCCCAAAGTAGTACAATTTTGGAATAAAATTAATTTTTGGTGTAACAAGGTCTTGGGAACCCAGATTAAAATCACTCAAAATGAGATACTCTTCCTTTTCAGATTTGAATTGCCCAAAATTAACTACAAATTTCTGAATGCAATGATACTAGAAGGGAGAAACGTGATATTTTCTAATTGGAAGAGTAAGGGAAGTCTTAAGTTTTCAGAATTTCTGAGAAAAGCCCAGTATCAGATAGTACTGGATCAATATCATATAAAAATCTTTAGTAATAAACAATTACATCAGTGCTTCACCAAATGGAAATTGATGATTGTGTCTCTCCCTATAGAGGCGCAATTGCAAATAATTTTGATCTTTAAAAACTCTGAGTGGTTTAAAGATCAGATATGTATAGGAATATTCCCAAGAACATGGCTCGCAGAGGACAGTAGGTAGTGAGGGGGAGTGTTTTATTTCGGAGTGTTTTTTTTGCAGTCTTCTTTTCCCATATCTTTCTCCTCTTTTCTTTCCCCCTTCCCCCCCCCTTTTTTGTTTTCCGTTCCAGGATGGGATGCCTGAGGTGGTTGCTAGTGATGGTAGAACTAGCTCCACCAAGGGTGGGAAACGAACTTAAATGTCACATATGTATCTGGATGTATGGTAGTTTAAGCATATTTGTAGTCTGGCGAGGTGTCGCCAAATCTTTAAGCAGAGTTACTCAACCGGTTAGGAGGAGGCTGTCTATCTAAGCGGTTGTACTAATGCTGTTATTGATTGGGAGGGGGATGCAGTTGGTGTTCTTCCTGCCAGTTGTGTTTACTATTTGTGTCCTTTTGAAGCATGTTTGAATTTGTCATAAGATTTTTGAAAATAATTATAGGAGAAACATAGCTAAAATGTATGGGAAAAAGGTCTAGTATTTTTCATATGAGTTACCAAGAGCAATTCAGTGTACTGTGCAGTACAATGGCATTTCAATTGTATGAGTTTTGCTATTTGTGGGTCTAACAAACATGCTAATTTACTTCTTTTTATTTTAGCTGTGATGTAACAGATTCGATTGAGTGCCTTTGCTAATGCAACACTTATGATCTGTATTTTATTTTTGTATTTGTATGCCAAATGCCTTATTTGCTTATATACTGTGCGATAATCTAGACCTCAATAAAAATTATAAAAAAAAAAAAAAGAAGTAGATGCTTCAGACTTTGCAATAGGTGCGATTCTGTCTCAAAGGACTTCCCTAAAAGATCCCTTCCACCCTGTCGCATTCTACTCCAGAGTAATGTCCAGTTCAGAATTAAATTATCATATAGGAGAGAAAGAATTACTGGCAATCAGAACCTCACTGGAACATTGGTGTCATCTATTGGAAGGTACCTCATTACCCATATTGATCTACATGGACCATCGAAACCTCCAATATTTGAAGACCACCAAAACATTAACTTCTCGTCAAGTACGCTGGAGTCTGTACTTTGCCAGGTTCAATTATACTATTATGTTCAGACCTGGAAAAAGAAACGCTAAGGCCGATGCCTTATCACGGTCTTTATGTAGACCTATTAACCATCAAAATACCTCTAACATCATTCCATTACAAAACTTCTCTGCTCTCATACATTTAGAGTACCCTGAACTAAAGCGTTGTCAAAACGAAGATACAACCCTTCCAAAAGAATTGCTACAACTAGACTCAAATGGAATCTATTATCATAATGCTAAATTATATATTCCACCAGTTTTGAGGTCTCAGATACTACAGGCCTCACATGACTCACCCCTAGCTGGTCACCCAGGTATCCAAAAAACAGTAGACCTAGTCAAACACTCATTTTGGTGGCCAAGTCTTTTTGACTGTGTACAAGATTACATACAGACATGTGAAACATGTATGACATCCAAATCCCAAAGGAAAAAGCCATTTGGTTATCTCATGCCATTACCCATTCCTACAAGAGCATGGGAAGATATATCACTAGACTTCATAGTAGAACTCCCAGCATCAAACCACTATACTGTCATTTTAGTAGTGGTCGATATTCTAACAAAAATGGCACACTTTATTCCTTGTCAGAAAATACCGACAGCTTCCAAAACTGCACGACTCCTCATATCACACATCGTTAGACTCCATGGGTTACCCATAACCATTACCTCGGACAGAGGCTCCCAGTTTACCTCCTGATTTTGGAAAGAACTTTGTTCTGTACTACGAATCCAATGACGACTCTCAACAGCCTACCACCCACAAACCAACGGTCAAACCGAAAGAACTAACCAGTGGTTGGAGCAATTTTTACGTTGCTACTGCAGTCAGCAACATGACCATTGGTCAGACTACCTTCCGTATGCTGAATTTGCTTACAATAACTCTTCTCATTCTACCACTAAACAATCCCCTTTTTTTGCCAATTATGGGTTTCATCCAAATTTTCATTTTTTCCACAATCATGATTGTTCTTGTCCATTAGTCAATAATACTATTAATACTCTTTCCGAAAACCTAAAGATATTACAGGATAATATACAATTAGCACACAATAAACAAAAACACTCATATGATCTCAGAAGGAGAGTTCCTCCTCAGTACTCCGTTGGCGATCTGGTTTGGTTATCTACCAAAAATCTAAAACTTCGTACCCCCTGTAGGAAGTTTAACAAATTGTTTCTTGGACCCTTCAAGATCCTCAAAATTATTAACGAGAACGCTGTTACACTCCAACTTTCCTCCACTTACAAGATACATCCCACCTTCCACGTTGCCTTACTTAAACCCTACAAACAGGGTAGAGACCCAGACACTTCTGATTCACATCTCTCTACTCCTTTGGTGGAAGAAGAGGAATACAAAGTTGAGGAAATTCTGGATTCCCGTTACGTCAAAGATGAACTCCAATACCTAATCAGATGGACTCATTATACCCAAGATGATGATTCATGGGAACCTGCCACCAACTTATCTTCTCCTCACTTGGTGTCACTGTTTTACAGGCACTATCCTGACCGTCCTAGGCCATAAATCACGGAGTGCTTTTCTTGGGGAAGTATCATGTAACCACTGTCCCTTTAAGGAGGGGAGGCTCCTTCTTTCCAGCTCTATTTAATGCTGCACCTGGCTTTGTACTTTGCTTGATTAATTTCTGAATCTGCTTTCATGCAGCATCGCACTGAACTCTCACTGTTGAGTTCTGCTTACAAGCCCCAGGATCCTTTCAGCGAGCACTTCCTTACAATCTGCTCAATCGTGACAAAGAGGAATTTACCTACAAACCTGTTTGCTCTAATCCTCGGACTGTCATTCACAAGCTAAATCATTTTCTCACCGATTTCTTCCTAACATCTGATCCGGAGCTCTGACAACCTCGGCTGCTTGCTGTTTCGTCACTTCCGGTTTTCGGCACTGCCACCGCAGCATCTCATTCTGTCTCCTCGGCTCCTGCAGACTTCAGCCGGTCTCCCTCAGATAAGCTGTACGTACTCCATAGTAATGAGGTAAGTCTGTAAAGCTTCACAGGCTATTGCAACCTGATTCTCAACTCTGTTGCAGGCATCCTCCGGTAAGTCCTTTCTGATACACTGTTGCATTTCTTTTGTTGCATAGAAAAGCTCATGTAGGTTACTATTTTTCACCCTGACTCTGATGCGTTTTCCCAGTACCTATTTAAACACCATTGGTTGTCTTTGAGGAACTCATTCAGGGCTGTTACAGTTTTCCACATCCAAAATTATTACAAACAAATACTATTTGCTTATTCTGCAGCTGCGATTTAGTTACTCACAAAACTATATTTTTGTATGAATCTTTCATAGATCTCCTGAAGGAGCGAGTGTGACAGAGCCTCATTCACATGCAATCAGACATGGCATGAGAACTAGCGTAGTGAAGGGGGTAAGTTGGGCAGCAATGGGCAGCAGATTGTAAATATATATATTTGAACAAAAAGATGATGTTACTGCGCCACAGCACAAAGATAGGACTCCCAGCACTGAGAAATATCCTGGATGGGTAGTGTGGGGTACAAGACCCCAATAACAGAACACTTACTTCAGAAAACCTCAATTCATATGAGGTAAGTAGCCGCTATGTCTGGATAAAGCAATGCTCACTTAGGCATCCTATACGGAATCCCACGATGTTACACAGGATGCAGAGGATCCAGATAGTGTGTTGGTCCTGTAGTATGGTAGATCACCTTTCCAATGTGATCCTCACCTCTCAGAGTGCAGGGGGTATATGTGAATAAAGTATATCACAAATATAGTGAAGTACATATTTATTATACACACAACACAACAGAAAAATGAAATAGCACTCACAAGCAAGACCTCAATCAATATGAGGTAAGTAACAAAACAAAAAAATCAAGGTGGGTGAACCGGCAACGTGAATACACCACTAAGTCAGGAGTGACATGCACTCAAAACACACGTATCGCAATCCCTGACGCGTTTCGAAGATAAACCTCTTCCTCAGAGGGGTAAATACAGAGTGTGTGACATTGAGTTTAAATAGACGTGGCTGTAATATGATCTGGAAACCAAGGAATCTGATTGGCTAAGAAGCGGAGTGCGTGATTGGTCCTAGGACCGTCACATGATCGGGATGCTGAGTTCATTGAAATTTAAGGTGGAAGACTTATCAGCCTCTCCAGCTCGCTCAACGGTTATTATGAGAGCAGCTAGCTAATATTGGGAAATCGTTATTGAGAGGACACAGACCACCTTAAATGGCCACCTTAATTTCAATGAAACTGCACACCCGATATTACTTCACAAAAAACTTATTGCATTAAGACTTAAAGTACCCCCTCATTAAAATGTTACTAATACAGAATAATAGCACCTAAAAACATATTAAAATACATTATATAAGAACATATAAATATACATAATACAACAACAAGTATTATATAGGCATAAAGCGAATTAACTCTGTAACACAGAAGAGAAAGAGCGCATCCAAGATCTAAGTGCAGTATAAAAACACCACTTTATTATAAAATATAAAGTAATTTTACACTCACAAAGGTGCCCTCAAACATATAAGGTATGTGTATGCCTTGTAAAATAATGTCTGTCCCACTCCAGCCTTACAGTCCAGTATCCACCTTGTGTAAGTTCCTTGTCTTCACTCAATAGTAGTCATGAACATATATGTTAGGGGAACTGTTTAGTAACGTGGCTAACAGGGTCAGTTTTATGATAGTTAAAACACAATACCTTATGGAGATTGTGTGAAAACACTACACAGTATGAACTGTAATGAGCCAGCTGCAGTCCAAACCATGCTGTGTACACACTCACTTCTCCTAAAGCCAAATGTGGGCATGGCCTTGATATAGGCATGATTAAAATATGTGATTAAAAAACAGGATAGATAAAAAGAGTCATAACCAAAAAACAAGGGGATAAATAAATAAACATACCGTAAATGTTAATAAATACAGCAATATTACACATAGGATCTTAGTCATTAAAATTCAATAACACTTATACTTAATCAGACAGAATGGTGTAATTAAATAAGTAAATCTAGAGATTTGATACATACAGCAGCATAGTAAAACTATATACATTCAATTCTATCATAAAAATAAAAATCGAACCTCATCAAAATCCCCAGTACAATATTATGGAATCATATAAATTGGTCTAACCAGGAATAAATATAACATATATATGAATATATGGATAGATAGAAAAGTCCCCATGAGCATCCAAGAAATTAAATCCAATATATAATGCATATTGGGGTTTAGAGGAAAGGGAAACACATAAATATATAGTAATAATAATATGATAATATAATACTAATAATGATGAAAACTCATGTAAGGGGAGTAGACACCACTGACACGTTTATAATAAAAAAACTGCCAGATTAATATCCTTATTAAGACCCTTTGGTACTTTTGTTTCCATAGTATGGATCCAAAATGTCTCCCGTTTCCTCAGGGATAATTCTCTATCCTCATTTGTATTACTTTTAATTAATTCTAAAATGGTTCCTTTTAAACAAGAAGGGTCTTTGTTATGATAGTACTTATAATGGATAGATAAATTATGCGATTTTTCACCATTTTTAATATTTGTGACATGCTTCAGGAGGCGTTTTTTATAGGGCCGGATGGTGTGGCCTACATATTGAAGGCCACACCCACATTGCAGTAGATACACTACAAAGTCCGTTTTACAATTTACCAAGGCATTTATTTTAACAGTTTTATTATTTGTATTGGAGGTAACAATTTTGGTTGCTTTATTTCCTGAAAAATAGTGATTACAGGATATACAATTTGCCTGATTACATTTAAAGAACCCCTTTAAATTCTTCTCCAGCCAATTTGTATTAGCTTGATCACTTTTAATTTTACTAGGAGCCAAAATAGATTTAACATTTCTATTCTTCCTGATAATCACCATACGTCCTATGTCCGTGATATCTTTTAAAAGTTCATTCTTTTTTAAAATATGCCAATGTTTAGTAAGAATTTTTCTAATTTCATTAGCACTTTCATTGTATGGAGTAATCATAGAAACTTCTTTCATGTTTTTTTTTTGTCCCTCCATATTCTTATTCAAGCTTTTCTTATCTCTATAAGCTGCAGAGTCACAAACTAGTAGAGAATCTCTATCCAAATTACTCGCTTTTTCATAAGCCTTTTCTACCACTTTTTTCATGTACCCCTTAGAAATAAATTTGTCCTTCAAAATTTTTGCTTCTTTTTCAAAATCATCCCATTTGGTACAGTTTCTCCTTACTCGTTGAAACTGGCCAAATGGGATGTTCCTCAACCATCCTGGATGGTGACAAATTTTTGCATTTAAATACCCATTACTATCCGTTGGCTTATTGTACAGTTTAGTGCAGATGTTACCATTTTCACTAAATAGAATCAAATCTAAGAATTTGATTTCCTTTTCACTCATTTTATCAGTGAATGTCAAGTTGTAGTCATTAGTGTTAATGTAGGAAACACATTTTTTTAGAGACTCTACATTAACATTCCATATGAGTAGGATATCATCTATAAACGTAGTCCAAGTTACAATATATTCAGAGAAAGGATTATTTTTCCAAATGTGGTGTTTTTTCTTCCCAGTGTCCCATATACAGGTTAGCGTATCTCGGGGAAAATTTTGTGCCCATTGCTGTACCAATAACTTGTAAATAGAACTCATTGTTGAACTAGAAATAGTTTCTTTCAAGAATGAATTTTATTGATTCCAGTAAAAAATCCTTTTGTGGTGAGGGAGAGATGTACGATAATTGAGCCAAAATGTAATGACTTCCAACCCCTGAGTGTGTGGAATGTTCGTATATAGAGCACTAATGTCAAAGGTAACCCATTTATAATCATGCTCCCATTTGATACTAGAAGTTTTATTTATGGTATGGGGAGTATCACGTAAATATGATTTTAATGTAGGTACAATTGGTTGTAAATAAGTATCTACATACTCTGATAACTTGGTAGTAAGAGAACCTATTCCGAATACTATTGGTCTTCCGTGTGGACAAGAGATGTGTTTATGTATTTTTGGCAAGTGGTAAGATACTGCCATTTTTTGGAGTCCACTTGTTCTCATTCAGAATAGTATGGTATTTAGCAGTGTCTAAGAGGGATTTGTATTCTCTGAGAAATATATCAGTAGGGTCAGAGTTCAATTTAATGTAAATCGAGGTGTCACTCAGAAGCCTATTTGCCTCCACTACATAGTAACTTCTATTCTGGATAATGATTCCACCTCCCTTGTCAGCCTCCCTTATTATGATTTTTATTAGCCTTACTCAGCGTTTCTAAAACTATTTTATCCTTTTTAGAAAGGTTATCTTTCTTAATCTTATAGTTTTTACAAAGATTATTCAAATCTTCCTCAACCATGTTAGCAAATACTGGAATAAAATTCCCTTTAGACTGTACAGGGAAGAAGATTGAGGGAGGTTTGAATTGAGTATGTTAATCATAAGTGAGGATTGAGTCCTTATCTTCTCCAATACTTGTTTTCACTATTTCATTATCCTGAGTCCAATTTGTGACTACTAGTTCTTCCAGAGCTTCAAGATCCTTATCATCTAGACTAGCAATATCTGTTTCATTAAGAAGTGTGAATCTTTCTTTTTTTGCTTTTCAAAATGCCTTTTTAAGGTTAATTTTCTAATAAACTTATGTAGATCCACAAAGAGATTAAAAGAATTCGGACCCCTCGTAGGTGTGAAAGACAAACCCTTTCTTAGGACATTTAATTCTTTCTCTGTAAATGATTTAGAGGATAGATTGAAAATTTTTATTGTCTCTGTAGCACTATTTTATTTTTTATTTAATACAGGAATTATCTTGTTCTTTTTGAGTTGTACTCTCTTTCCTGCCCTACATCCTCTCTTTCTTCTTCTAACCTTCTTTATTGAGGAACCCGTCTCCACTGCGGAGTTTGTAAGGGTGTTTGTGGTTTCTGTCTGTT
Organism: Bombina variegata variegata; assembly: GCA_905336975.1. NCBI lineage: Eukaryota > Metazoa > Chordata > Amphibia > Anura > Bombinatoridae > Bombina > Bombina variegata. The sequence goes on from CAJPDP011214959.1 coordinate 11,663, forward strand.
TGGTACTCTGGCAAAGTCTCGATTTGTTTGGTTCACAAATCTTCTTGGATCCACCTCTAAAAAATGATGTTGATTAGAAGAATAATTTTTTCCCGGTTGTTTGAAGTTACCATGTTGTTGCATAAGTAGATATATATTATCTGATTTAGATTAATGTTTATAATTGGTATGTTTGCCCTGATGGGTATTCCTGTTTTTATTCTTATAATTATGATTATTATTTATATTATGGGTAATTACATTTTTACTTTTATGGATAGCACCTGTATTATGAGGTGGCCTAACAAGGTCCTCAGTTTGTATCAATGAACCTTGATGTTGTGATTCTTTTTCTCTCTTATTAAATTTAATAAAATTATTAAAATCTTTGTAAACAGCAAAGTGTGGGGAATATATCTGTTCTTCTAATTCCAGTGTGTCCTGTTTAGTATTAGAAGCACTACTAGCCATTTCTAACCAAACCTCATCCCCCTCATTATCCATACCCTGTACTATGGGCCCACGGTTATTATTATTTTTATTTTTATTTAAATAATAGTCCCTTAAAAATGTATTTCTCTTTTTGTTCTCTACCGTTTTCTCAAATGTAATTATTTTCTGTTTATTCTCAGTATCTAACTCCTTATAGTACACATCTCCCTTGCACGTATTAAGTTGTTCTCTTATGCCTATAATTTGATCAGTGAAGGTATCTACTTTTTTATTTCTATATGTAATTAAAATATTGATCAGTGTCAGAGAGCAAGTTTCTAGAGCTGTCTCCCATTCAGAGATCAATTCTATTTCTGACTCCTAAAATATGGGAGTTTTTTCCATTTTTAAACCTTTAGGTACATTTTGGTATTTAATGTATCAAATTCTCTTCTAGGGTTAAATGCTCTTCTGTTAAAGATACATTCCTATGTTTAGTTGTAGGGTCAAAGTAAGCACCATATTCATACTCAGTCATTTCTTAATTTAAGATAGTATTGCAGAAATATATTAGTTATTTAAAAATATTAGCTATTAAAACAAGGATAAGTGTTACATAAGCTGCTGGGATATAAAGGGAAAGAACAAGATAAACAAACAAGAGAATACTCCCTGCGCTATAACACTAATACCAAATTATTATAATTCTTAGGTTCTATATTAAAACCTGCAGTGACAATCAAATGAAACAAATAAATAAATACATACATCAAAACAAGCATACAAAGGTAAAGATGAGCATACAATGCAGATGACATCACAGTATAAAAACAATACAGGTAAATTAAAACCTCATAGAGTCAATATTAAGTGCTGGGCAGCAGATAAAACAAAAAGTTTTGAAAAGTTCCCAGAGACTCCTCAATTAAAACAGATGAACAAAAAGATGATGTTACTGTGCCACAGCACAAAGATAAGACTCCCAGCACCGAGAAAAATCCTGGATAGGTAAAGTGGGGTACAAGACCCCAGTAAAAGAACACTTACTTCAGAAAACCTAACGCTATGTCTGGATAAAGCAATGCTCCCTTAGGCATCCTATATGGAATCCCACAATGTTACACAGGATGCAGAGGATCAAGAAAGATAGTGTGTTGCTCCTGTAGTATGGTAGATCACCTTTCCAATGCGATCCTCACCTCTCAGAGAGCAGGGGGTATATGTGAATAAAGTATATCACAAATATAGTAAAGTATGTATTTTTTAGGATACACGCAAAACAACAGCAAAATGAAATAGCACTCACAAGCAAGACCTCAATCAATATGAGGTAAATAACAAGTAAAAATAAAACAAGGTGGGTGAACTGGCAACGTGAATACACCACCAAGTCAGGAGTGACATGCACTCAAAACACACGTATCACAATCCCTGATGCATTTCAAAGATAAACTTCTTCCTCAGAGGGGTAAACACAGAATGTGTGACATTATTTAAATAGACACGGCTGTAATATGATCCGGAAACCAAGGAATCTGATTGGCTAAGAAGCGGAGTGCGTGATTGGTCCTAGGACCGTCACGTGATCGGGATACTGAGTTCATTGAAATTTAAGGTGGAAGACTTATCAGCCTCTCCAGGTCCCTCAACGGTAATTATGAGAGCAGCCAACTAATATCGGGAAATCATTATTGAGAGGGAACAGACCACCTTAAATGGCCACCTTAATTTCAATGAAACTGCACACCTGATATTACTTTAACTTCACAAAAAACCTATTGCATTAAGACTTAAAGTACCCCTCATCAAAATGTTACTAATACAGAATAATAGCACATAAAAACATATTAAAATACATTATATAAGAAAATATAAATATACATAATACAACAACAAGTATTATATAGGCATGATTAAAATACGTGATTAAAAAACAGGATGGATAAAAAGAGTCATAACCAATAAATAAGGAGATAAATAAATAAACATACCGTAAATGTTAATAAATACAGCAATATTACATATAGGATCTTAGATATAAAAATTCAATACTACTTATACTTAATCAGACAGAATGGTGTAATTAAATAAGTAAATCTATAGATTTGATACATACAACAACATAGTAAAACTATATATATATTCATTTCTATCATAAAAATAAAAATCGAACCTCATCAAAATCCCCAGTACAATATTATGGAATCATATAAATTGGTCTAACCAGGAATAAATATAACATATATATGCATAAATGGATAGATAGAAAAGTCCCTATGAGCACCCAAGAAATGTATCCAATATATAATGTATATTTTGGTTTAGAGGAAAGGGAAACACATAAATATATAGTAATAATAATATGATAATATAATACTAATAATGATGAAAACTCATGTAAGGGGAGTAGCCACCACTGACACGTCTATAATAAAAAGGATGCCAGATCAATATCCTTATTAAGACCCTTTGGTACTTTTGTTTACATAGTATGGATCCAAAAGGTCTCCCGTTTCCTCAGGGATAATTCTCTATCCTCATTTTTATTACTTTTAATTAATTCTAAAATGGTTCCTTTTAAGCAAGAAGGGTCTTTGTTATGATAGTACTTATAATGGGCAGATAAATTATGCGATTTTTTAACCATTTTTAATATATGATTATATAGACACATTAACACATAAATATATATGTATATAAGCATACACATATATATTTACAGGGAAACACACAGTTCCCATAGACGCCAACTTTAACCCCATAACTGCTTTTTGCAGGGTTTTTTTTTCATTGGGGGTTATTTTGAAAATTAACCAGAGATCTGATCTCTAGTTAATTTTCTAAACCCTTGTAATGGCTGGTTATTTATTGCACGCCCATAAAGGGGTGAATTTGCTCCTTTACAGGTGCACAATAAATTAGTACTCCACTTGTAATCTAGCCCTAAGTCTTGTGGCTAAAACATGTGGCTTTGTTCCTTAAAATACACTATAGGGTCTATTCATAATAGTGCGACTCAGTACTAACTATGAACTGAATATGAAAACTCTTGTAAAGTTTGCAAGTAAGAGATTCTATAAGTCACACTTTTTAAAACCAATTGCTTATAGAAGGTCAGTACACTTTTGTTCTAACACAAACATAACCAACCTAGGGCTTGTTTCCATTGAGTCATAAATGGTTTTGTGTGCGGTCGCAAAATGAAAAAATTGCTGTCAGAAGCCATTACGCTTATCGACAGTTTCCAATGGCACGTTTTAAACAATTTCCAACGGCTGGAAAAAATATGCGTTGCATAGGAAATAAACAGTGTCTAACTTTTCAGCATGCTCAACTAGGTGTAAAAGAGGGAAAATGCTTTTTGAGGCCTCTTTTCCATTGAGATATTAAAGGGACATTAAACCCAAACTTTTTATTTCATGATTCAGATAGAGAATACCATTTGAAACAACTTTCTAATTTACTTCTGTTATCTAATTTGCTTCATTCTCTTGATATGGCTTACTAAAAAGCATATCTAGATAGGCTCAGTAACTTCTGATTGGTGGCTGCTCATATTTGCCCTATGTGATTGGCTCACCCTTGTGCATTGCC
>CAJPDP011215044.1:0-17391 GCA_905336975.1 Bombina variegata variegata
TATATCGTCGATCTGAAAAGGGAGGTAGGAGATTAATCTCTACGACCGATAACAGAGAACCTATGAAATAGATCCCCGTTAAGATGACCATTGTATTCAATAGGTAATACTCCCTTCACATCCCTCTGTCATTCACTGCACTATAAGAGGAACCGGGCTTCAAAAAAGCTGAGAAGCGCATATCAACGTAGAAATCTAGCACAAACTTAATTCATCACTTCCATAGGAGGCAAAGTTTGTAAAACTGAATTGTGAGTGTGGTGGGGGTGTATTTATAGGCATTTTGAGGTTTGGGAAACTTTGCCCCTCCTGGTAGGATTGCATATCCCATATGTCACTAGCTCATGGACTCTTGCCAATTACTTGAAAGAAACAAGACCTTCCAGGAACAAAGATCAATAATCTTAAATAGGCGCAATCTGCCCCTTATCAGAAGATCTGGATCAGGGACCGCCTTCATGCTGACTTGGTAGTGGAAACAGGTTTTTGGACTGTTAAATTAGTTCCAATCAGGTTTTCATTACAAGGATAAAATGGAAGAACCCTGCTTCTGTGAATAGATGGAGGCCTTTAGGTTTTTAAACTGACGAAAAGGAACATTAGACTTCTTATCCTGGGGAGAAAAGCACATTTCCCCCCAGTCCCTGTAGAAATGTCATACAAACCAGACCCAAACAAGTTTCCTTTAAAAGGAAGAGACAGAAGTCTAGATTCAGAAACCTTGTCAGTAGACGATGATTTCAACCATAAGGCCCCCTTCTAGTCAAAACTGACAGAGCAATATTCTTAGCATTTAAAATTAACAACATCAACAACAGCATCACAAATAAAAGCATTATCTGTTTCTAAGAATTTTAATTGATTAGAAAACTTCACAATTAGAATCCTCAGAAAGCTGTTCAGATAAACCCTCAGAAAGCTGTTCAAATAAACCCTTACACATCCAAGGGTAGAGGCTGCTGCAACACAAGTAATAGCAATTGCTGGCCTAAAAAGAAAACCTGCTTACAAAAAAAGGCCTTTCTATGAAAAGATTCTAATTTCCTTTCAATGGGGTCTCTAAAATAGGAACTATCTTCCAGAGGAATAGTAGTATATTTAGCCAAAGTAGATAAAGCCCCATACACTTTAGGAAGTTTCCAAAAGCTCTAATTTAGAAGCAGGTAAAGGAAATATCCTTTTAAATCTTTGAGCAGGATTAAAAGGGACAACAGCCTTAGACCACTCTTTTGACATTATCATTTCAGAGATTGCATTAGTAACTGGAAATACTTCAGGTGATTTATCAGAGGAATTAAAAGTTAACTCCAACTGTTTAAAAGACTAATTCTCAGGAACTATAGAAACCTGAACTCCTAAGGTACATAACACTTCTCTTAAAAGAGAACAAAGGTGTTCAAGCTTAAACAAACAAAAGAGGAAGATTCAGTTTCCTGATCAGAGGCTGACTCTTGATAACCTGAAAACACTTCACCCTCAGAGGATAAATCAGAAGCACCAAGACTTGGAGCATTTTGCTTAATAGATTTTGACTTTAAGAGGGGGGCGGAGCCAGCACTCGACCGGGATGGCTGCCCTATTGTGAGCTCTGTAAAAAATAGTGAGCTAATCACCGCAATCCTGAGATCCTGATCGGGCTACATCAACTTAAAAACCTGCTCCGTGTTAGAGGATTACTGGGAGCCTACTGGAGAGCTGTTCCCTTGATGCACTAAGGGAGGTATACATGCCCTGAAGGCGCAATGGTGCAGGAGTAAAAAAAACGCCAGTCACGACCTACAGGCCGCTACTAAGCATCGCATCGCTGTAAGCATAACGATTCCACCCTCACACTGTTTCCAGGATAATAACCCTGCTTTATTTCTGCTCACCGATGGTCCCTGCATGACAACAGATGCACCATAAAATAGCTCCTGGATCGGATCCACAATGCAGCCGCCATCTTACAGTGAGTGAATTAAGGGATAGAGGGAACCCTTTCTAAAAGAATATGCTTATGGGGACACAGCCCAATCTTTATTATGCAGGGTCTCTATAATCTATATAACATAAAACGACCTGTTTGGGAGTGACACATTCATTGAGAAACCTATGGGTTGCAACGCAGTTCCAAATCACATATGCCCTATTTAAAACATGCATTTAAAATATGCATTATTACAGTGTTTTGTCATGCTAAATGTGGTAGGCCTTAACAAAAGCAGCTAATATTAAGAGACTTGAATGACCCCAACTAGAAGAAGTTAGATGTGGACATTTGATTTCTACACATTTATACGCCATAACTCCACTCAGGATCTATAAACTCTCTGGGCGTGAATGTGAGTGTAATTTCAGCTGGCTCCTTTCACCCTATGCTAAGCTGGAGTTTTCTTCCACTAGATTATTGAAGACAAAAACCACCATGTCTCCAAAAAAAGGCAGCAAGGGAGATAGCTCTATGAAAAAAAAAGCAAATGTGACACCATCAGTAAATAAATTCTTCAAATGTTTAGATTCTTCTCAATTGCCAACATCAGATACTCCAGAATTTAGGACAAGAAGTGATTCAATGTCATCAGACTCTGACCCTGAAAGTTTAGGACAAGCAGTTACAGTACCTAAAGCTTTGTTAGACTCTCTCCCTTCAAAGAAAGACTTTACCTCTCTCATTCAACAGGTGAAACAATGCATCCGAGATGAAATAGCAGACATTAAGAAAGATCTTACTGAAGTAGGACAAAAAGTGGAAAGGCTGGAGGAAGACACTGCCACCCATGATAAGGCAATATCTAACTTTTCAAGTCAACTTTCTCAGCAAGATATAACAATCCTACAATTGGAAAAGAAGATTGATGACTTAGAGAATAGGAGCCGCCGACATAACATCCGGATGAGGGGAATACCAGAGGAGGTGTCCCCTCAGGCCCTGGAATCGTATATCCAGGGACTATTCGCACATTTAATGGATGAGGGCGATGACATCTATTGCCCAGGATAGGGTTCATAGGGCGCTCAGAGCCAGACCCTCAGAGGACCAAGCACCAAGGGATGTGATCGTAAAAGTCACGAGTTATCCAATTAAAGAATCACTGATGAAAAAAGCAAGGTTAAAGCACCCGATCAAATACAAAGGCACAGAGTTGCAACTGTTTGAAGATCTATCTACCAGAACCCTTCAAAAAAGAAGAGATTTGAGACCCCTAACAAATAAACTTTGTCAGCAAAATATCCTATATAGATGGGGTCACCCTTTCAACTTGCAAATACAATGGAGAGGCAGATGGGTTTTGTGTGACACCCCAGAGGGCATACCTTCAGTATGTAAAAAATTACACATAGACCCACCTGTATTGGATGACAATATCAAGTCTCGTGTGAACAGGCCCCTACAGAGAGAAACGCCACTCCCTCAAAGACCAGATGGCAAAGAGTATCTTCAAGAAAGAGCGACAAACCCTCTTCCAGGCATAACATAAGGGAATCAGCTATCCAAAAAGCCACCTAGAATACACATAAGTATAACAACTTTGTCTTTTATGTTTATCTAGATGGATGTTTTGTCGCCCATAAAAGGAGCCGGGACTCTTATCTATCATAGAGACTGGATGTGAATTAGAAATTTCATGATAGAATATAATGAAAAGCTCAGAAAGAGAGAAATATAGTTTTATATGTGATACTGGAGTAACATAGCGATATTTAGTAATGTTGTAGTTTCAGGAATTAGGATGTACTATAGTTAATATATGCTCTTGAAGTATGGCTCACTCAATATGGTTAACCCCCCATACTTGTAAAGCTTTATGCTTTTACATTATTGTTATATTAATGTTATTTGTATTCTGTTTTTGTTGTTTAATGTTTTTTTCTTTTTGTTTAGCCAAAAGTCTATGAACATTTACCTTAATGCCGAATTGCCGCTGCCACTCCTTTACAACAAGCTTCTGTTCCTGAAATATCATGTCCTCTCAAGGTGATACACCACACTTACACATAATCACAAAGAATGTAAAAAGGTTTAACTGTCCTAATAAAAGGACAATGGCATTAAAAGATCTACTTAGGAGAGGGGGGGGGGAAATCCTATTGTTACAGGAGACTCATTTTAAAGCCAATAAGATTCCTAAATATTTTTCTACGAATTTCCTGCAACATTTCCATAGTACAAATCTACATAAAAAGGTAAATGGAGTCAGTATACTTATTCATAAATCCATCCCATTCCAAATGTTGGACATAGATAAAGATAAATAAGGGAGATACTTATGTGTTTCAGGCCTGCTTTATGGCAGACCTGTTACATTGGTTAATTTATATGCTCCTAACTCACATCAAGATTTATTTATGCAAAAAGTCACTTCCAAGATTTTGACAAAGATCAAAGGCCCATTAGTTATTGGAGGAGACCTCAACACCCCTTTAGATCCTTCCATAGATTGTTCTAATAACAAATCCCATCTTTCACATAAATCCCTCCAATCTATGTGGGGCAATCTCAAAATCCTCACCCTACACAACACTTGGAGATATTTAAACCCAGGTAAGAGGGATTATATTTTTTTTTTCTCACCCCCACAAAAGCTATTCGAGACTAGATTATCTATTTGTAGAGCACCATGCATTATCTCATATTGTAAAAGCCAATATAAAGCACACAACGTGGTCTGACCACTCACTAACAGAATGTTTCTTACAATGGCCGTCCTTGCTAGCCAGGCCTTTTTGTTGGAAATTAGATGATACACTTTTAATAAATCCGAAAGACCTAGAAACATTTTCGAAACAAATAGACACCTATTTTACAATAAATACTGCCCAAGATACAAACCCAGATGTGATATGGGAAGCACATAAGGCCTTTATGAGAGGTGAGTTCATAAAATTTAGGGTTATCCAACGTAGAATAGCAAGAGAAAAATTTGTCCTTCTGGCGCGAGAAATAGCCGATTTAGATTTTCAATGCAAACTGAATCCTAGCGATGATACACTTAAAAAAAAAACTTGAGGAAAAAAGATGCAAATTTAACGAACTTTTGCAAATTGACACAAATAGAAAACAGTAATTTATACAGCAAAAAATCTATGGGGAAAGTAATAAAACCGGCAAGCTACTAGCTAGAGCATTAAAGAAACAACAACTAAAATCATATATACATTCTCTCACAACCAACAAAGGAACACGTATAGAAGACACCAAAAGCATAGCAAAAGTATTTAAACAATTCTATCACACACTTTACAGCATTCATACAGACAGACCTTCACAATCTCACAAAGATGCATGCGACAGGTACTTACGTGATATTAAACTCCCTACTCTCTCTCCTGAAGACGCTAAAACACTAGAAGCCCCAATTTCTAATGAAGAAATATCTGTAGCTATTACTAATATGAAAGCTCATAAGGCTCCAGGACCAGACGGGTACACAAACCTTTACTATAAGACGTTTAAATCTCAATTAATTCCACATCTAGTGACCTTATTTAACTACATTTCGGAACAACATTTATTTCCAGACAATATGCTTCAAGCACATATAACTGTATTGCCAAAACCGGGCAAGACTCCCGACACCCCAGCTAACTTCAGACCCATCTCATTGCTAAATGTGGACCTCAAATTATATGCTAAAATTCTGGCCACTAGGCTAAACAAATTTCTTCCCTCCTTAATTGACAGTGAACAAGTGGGTTTTATACCCCAACACGAACCTAAAGACAATACTTGCAAAGTAGTCACCCTTATAGACCACATTAGACACACTAAAATCCCAACAATACTCCTATCAACAGACGCGGAAAAGGCTTTTGATAGATTAGATTGGACCTTTTTACAAGCCACACTACTAAAATTCAGACTTCCTACTAAATTTATAACTCAAATTCTCTCTCTATATTCCAACCCCTCTGCCCAAGTGCGAATAAACGGCGCTCTTTCAGAAATATTCAAAATACGAAATAAAACTAGGCAGGGGTGCCCACTGTTCCCCCTCCTATTCGTCTTATCCTTTGAACCCTTAGCAACTAGAATCAGAAATAATCCTAATATAACTGGGATCCAAGTTCAGGGACATTCACATAAACTCGCAATGTTCACTGATGACATCCTACTCACACTAACATCCCCAGAACTTTCTCTTCAGGCAACTCAAAATGAACTTAAAGAATATGGTGATATATCTAATTTTTTAGTAAATCCGAACAAATCGGAACTATACCCTATCAATGTTCCTGCAGACACTCTGGCCACAATAAAAGCTGAAAACCCCTTCCAGATCAATCTTAAAGCCTTAAAATATCTGGGCATTCATTTAACCTCTAACTTAGAAGAAATGTGTAAACTAAACTATGGTAAACTATTAACTGAATTCCATAACTTAACCTCCAGGTAGTTACCTAGAAACAATATTTCTTGGCTGGGAAGAATAGCAGCAGCAAAGACGACTCTACTTCCTAAAGCGTTATATATAATGCAAACCCTCCCGATTACAGGAACCTCCAAAGAGATTCAAAAATTGCAAAAGATAATTAACACATATATATGGCAGAGGAAACCACCAAGATTACCTAAAAGTACAATATACACCCCTAGAGATAGGGGTGGGCTGGGGGCGCCAAATATATATTGGTACAAATTAGCAATATCTCTCAGTAGGGTGGTGCACTGGTGTAGGCAGGGCAGTTTGATAAATAAAAAAATAACCCAGTTAGAATCTCAACTAATTATCCCACTCAGCCTTATATTTAGAAACAAATATAAAAGTCCTCACGAGGTGGTACTTAACACCTCACAAATTAACACACATGTTTAGAAATGCGAGTAACAAATGTTGGAGATGATGTATGCAAGAAGGTACAATGTTACATATATGGTGGGATTGTCCCACATTAAACCTATTTTGGAAAGAGATTTACTCGATAATAGGAGAGGTGACGGGTTCTTCCCCGATTTTTTTCCCCAGAACTTTTCCTTTTCAATAATATCTTAGATATCAAAAGCAAGATTAGACGTAATATTACACAAATTATGATTAATGCAGAAAAAAAATTAATCCCAAAATTATGGAAAAAAAACCCTTAAAAGCTGGATAAATCAAGTAGATCTGATTCTTTCAATGGAGAAACAGTACTATTTTACCCTGGGGAGGATGGACTTATTTTGGGATATCATGTTTTTGTGGGAGCAATATAAATATAGATAAACACATTCCGCACAATTCTGGGTTCTTCTCATCTGTACCCCATAAAACAATAAACACCTAGACATAAATATAGAAGTTTAGTAACAATAACATTTTACATCAACACTCATTAACACAATTGAATTGTAATAATAAAGATGGTAGCGGCTTGGCAGCTCTAATATGATTTTATTTCATGAGGTGTGACTATACTCATGGGCACTGTTGATTTTTGGCTTCTTTCCCTTATCCCTTCCCTAATTTCCCCAGTTTATCCCCTTTCCTACCCATGCTCCCTATTCCCAATTATATACTATACTTATTTCATTGCATGTCGACGTAATGCAGTGGAAATGTTTGAGAATTCAAGGCATATCCTTTGTTTGAAACAAATTTTTGCATTCTACATCTGAATTCAATGTTAACTGCTATTGGACTTGAGATAGTATGCAGCCGAGACAGGCCTGACTTTCATAGCCTAAACTTGGACATCTTATATAGTTCGGAGAGCTACTGATATGTTTAAACTGTATTTTGTTCTGCATGTACTGTTTTGAATTCTTCCTTAATAAAAACTAATAAATAAAAAATAAAAAAAGGAAAACGTCATGAATGCTCTAACCCAACACAAGCGCCAGAATTTTGCAAGCAATTAGGTCTCCCTCTCCAAGAAATACAGAACTTCACCGCGATCGAAGACACGCCCTTGCCACCTAGAGCTCACAGAAGACTATGGTCTGAAGTCGCAAGCAAAAGAAACAAGAAACCCCCATGCTTTGACTCACCTAACTCTCTGGAAGTTACCTGACCCAGAGCCATACTAAATATGTCCACCAGAATCAGTGAGTATGGAACTTTGGTTATTCATACCTAGAATTGGCGTCACAACCTCTCACATAGACATTTAAATATGTAGTCTAAGTTATGGACATTAGAGACTTGCAGGCCACTTGCAGAACCATGCTTAGTGCTAGACTTACCTCTGTTTGCTCTTACCTTACATAAACTCAGATTTAACCTGTTAACTGAAAGGAAAAGTCTTGCATACCTAGATATACATGCTTAGTTTAAATATTAACCTCAATACCCATGAGCCATACTCAGAGCCCTTATTTGGATGTATATGTTAGTCCACCTACCTGTTTCAGTTTATGTCTGTTTAAAAAACTTATGTTAGTACGTTGGGAAATGTGTCACACTACGTTGTATTATTATGGGGGGCGTGAACCTTTAAGAGTCACTCATTATCACCTTTGGTTCTAAACTAGGGGCATTCGAGACTTGCAGGCCACTTGCAGCCCCATACTTAATGTCACATGCTTTCCACTGTTTACTATTGCTTTATATACAATCAGATTTAACCTGTCAAATGACGTGAAAAATGTTGCATACCTAGATATATCTGTTTAGCTTAAATATTGACCTCAGTACCCCTAGGCCATACTCTGAGTACTTATTCGGATGTCCATGTTAGTCCATCTACCTGTTTTAGTTTATACATGTTTAAAAACTGTCATGTTGGTATGTTATGCAACAGGTCACATTATGTTGTATCATTATTAAGGGCTTGCATCCTTATGTGTCATTCATTGTTCATTTTCCTGTTGGGGTGGGCTCCATTGGGCCGTAATAACCCCATGCTGTTACACTTTCTTTCTTTCTTTTCCCATAGCGTTTTCTGGTTGGGCTTAAGTCCAACAAGTGTATCCCTCCTTTGTTTCCTATCCCTTATCTCCTTCCTTCCCCTAGACACTCCCTCCCCTAAACCTTCCTCTCCCCCAGTTCTACGCTTTGCTGATTTATTAAATATCTGAAAGCAGCTATTTTAAGTGCAGAACATAGTCCAGTTGCAGCAATAGCGAGTTGTCTTAGTTTTACCCGATAATATCTAGTGTGCTGAACCTTATTCAGGAATCTATGGTTCCGCATCCCCAAATCAGCTCTTTTAAAATTGATACGCAGAATGTAAAGGGCTTTTTGTCTCCACAAAAGCGCTCAATAGCTTGCCACGACTTCCACAAAAAATATATAGACATTATTATGATCCAAGAAACACATTTCAGAAAAACTAATGAACCCGCTCTATCACACCTCTATTACGATCAACGCTATCTTAGCTCTGGCCCGACGCAAACATAATGGGGTTAGCATCTCATTTAGAAAAGGAACATGCTTCCAACTCCTAGATAAATATAAAGACCAAGAGGGCAGAATACTGATCCTGGTAGGGCTTTATTACGGCAGGCCTATTACTCTCGCCAATATATTTGCTCCCATTCCCCCTACAACTTCCTTCTTTCGTAAAGTCAACAACCATTTAATAGATATTTCCAAAGGCCCCATATTACTAGGAAGAGACTAACTTTCCTACCAATCCAACTCTAGACACGTCCACGGGCAAATCCTATATCCGGAACAGCCAAATAAAAGCCAACTGGCAGGCGCTTCGGTCTATTCCTTTCTTTGACACCTGCAGAATAATGCACCCCACTACCAGAGATTTTACTTTTTTCTCCAACCCGCAGCGCTCCTACACTCGTCTAGATTATATTTTTTGTGTCCAAAACATACTGCCCACACTGATAGATTCCAGACTGCACCACACTCCATGGTCAGATCATAGCATGGTTAGCTCCACGTTTAAATGGTAGTCAAAACCTCAGCAGCAGCAGCTCTGGAAACTTAATGACCAGATCTTTTCAGATCCCTTAATAACCACTGATATCATAGGAAAAACATCAGAGTTTTTTTTATTTCAACGACCCTGCTGAGACTTCAGCAACTAATAATTGGGAAGCATACAAATGCTATATCAGAGGCGTGATAATAAGCCACCCACATAAACAATGCAAACAAAGAGCAACACTCTTCAAAACGCTGACATCAGATTTTCAGGATAGAGAAAGTGAGTTAAAAAAAATCCCCAATCCCCACAACTCTTGCTAAAGTCGCAGAAAGCTAGAGATGCCCTAATCACTATGCTCACTTCCGCGCACTCACAGCAAAATCTAAGTTTTTCATTGAAAGTAATAAAGCGGGACGTCTTTTGGCCAGATCTCTTACAAAGAAGAGATACAAGTCCTTTATTACCGAATTAGTGGATTCCTCTGGATCCTCGCATACTTCCAATACGGACATAGTCAACCAATTTGCGACGTATTACTCTTCCCTCTAATCTCCGATCTTTAAATCCAAGCCATAAACTTTGATTAATTAATGACTACCTTTCGCAGACCCAACTCCCCCCTTTATCTACAGAAAACTGTGAGTCCTTGGACTCACAGTTTACACTGCAAGAACTCCTTATGGTTATTAGGGATCTCCCCCAGGAAAAAGCCCCAGGCCCAGACGGATTCACACCCAAATTCTATTATTTGTTCAAATCCCAGTTGAGCCCTCAGCTCCTTAAAATGTATAATTCCATTGACAATACATGTCAACTACCACAGTCTCTGTTAGAGGCTACGGTCTCTGTTATAGGCTACGGTCTCTGTCATCCCAAAACCAGGGAAATCGGCAGAACAGGTTACCAATTACTGCCCCATATCTTTAATTAACATTGACAGAAAGCTATATGCAAATTTATTAGCTTCAAGAATAAATAAAATACTTCCCTCTTTTATTCATACTGATCAAGTTGGTTTCATCCCGGGTAGGGAAGACAAAGATAACTCTATACGTGTACTACAAACCTGTTCTCTGCTAACTCCTCTAAAGCCACCCTGGTCTTATTGTCTACAGACGCTGAAAAGGCCTTTGACAGGGTGGACTGGGATTTTCTCTGGGCCACACTGTCAAAGTTTGGATTCTCAGATGCACTGGTTACTCGGGTAAAAGCATTATACAATAACCCCACTGCCCACAATACACTATCTCACCGGATTCTCATTAATAACGGAATTCGTCAGGGATGCCCCCTTTCTCCGCTGTTGTTTGCCCTTGTGGTAGAAACATTGGCGTCTAGAATTAGAAATAATATTAATAAACAAGGTATCTCTTTTGGAAACACTCCCAACCAAGCAAACTATGGGTTCAGCTGGAATTTTTCCTGGTAGGAGGACATAATTTAGAAGACATAAGTTGGATCCCTTCTAGAGCTAGACCACCAGGAGTTAGCATAAATTACTTCGTTGTGGCTACATTACGAGTTTGGGATGGGATCTTGGCCCAAGATAAAACGATCTCTAGCCTGCCATCTCCCCTTACAACTCTCCTTAATAATCCGAAGTTATTAGAATCGCACATTATACAGACACCATTTATCGCAGGCATACCCACAAATATCCCAGTCCACATGGTGCTGGACAAGGGCATAATGCGTACCCAAATAGAGCTTTCCCAGTTACTGGGACCCCCATTACATCTCTGGTTCCCGTATCTACAAAATGAGACATGCTATACTTACTAGCTCCTATAAGCAAGATCTTACCAGGCCATATACCCCCTGGAAACCAAATGTAACACTCCCTCAATATCTAGATCTCATATCTCCATAAATTATAAAATACTTAGAGGTTCCTTCCCCACCAAGAAACCTTCCTATATACTGAAATGGGAAACAGAGCTGAAGACCAACCTGACAGAATCTCAATGGAGTCATATATTCAGTGAGACAAAAAAATCATCCATTTAATTGACTATAGCCAAAATGAACTATAAGCTGCTTTCCAGGTGGTACCTTACACCACACTGTCTTTATAGTATCTTTCCAAACTCTTCTTCCCTATGTTGGAGACACTGCGGCAGCACAGGTACTCTATCACTTATTTGGTGGTCCTGTCCTCTTATACAAACCTTTTGGATAGACATTTCTAAATGCATTAACACCGTACTGGGGACTTCGATAATACTCTCACCCACCATAAGCCTACTAAACAATACCCCTCACATCCCCTGTATATATCAGAAAAGATTATTCCAATGTATGCTTAGTTGTGCGAATACCCAGATTATGGGGAAAAAAGCCTGATTCCAACCCTCTCTATGTGGTTGAAAGTGGTGGAACACGTCTTAGATCTAGAAAAAATGCACTATGCTTTTATTGGTAAGCAAGACTTTATTGGTGATGTATTATATATATGGGAACAAAAAACACTGTAGCTGTTATGATATCTGTGAATGATGAACTGTAAACTTAGACAAAAGGAACTTAGCAATGCCTCCTCTCTACTTATTGCATATGTAACTGAGACGATTTGATGCATAACATGTAATGTTGAAATGCAAATGGACGAAACTTCACCATTCTGTTTGCCTTGATTGTCAAATATAAAATGTTCTGTACACCTGTTTGAAAATACAATAAAAACTTTTAATTTAAAAAAAAAAAGCAAATCTCATATATTTTATACTCTGCAGCTGGTAAAAAAGTAATTGGAAACACATTAAGGGAAAAACTATTTTATAGTATACTGTCCCTATAAGGGCAATTTGTAGTTTATTCTTAGATTAAGGGGTGTTTTTATTTTGGGGGGGGCTTTTTTATTTTCATAGGAATTAGGTTTAATTTTTTAAAGTTTGATAATTTTGTCTCTTATTTTCTGAAATATTAGATTTTTTTTATTTTCTGTAATTTTAGCTTAATTTAAACCTATTCTTTTATTTTTAAAATAATGTTAGGTTTTTTTAATAGTTAGTAACTTTAGTATTTTTTAATTTAGGTAATTTGTGTTAATTTAGGGGGTGTTAGGTAAGGGAGCTTAGTCATTTAATTAGTTATTTGCGTTGAGGCTTTTGGCGGTTTAAGGGGTTAATAGGTTAATTAGGTTTATTACGATATGGGGGGTTTTCGGTTTAGCGGTTAATAGGTTAATTAGGTTTATTGTGATGTGGGGGGTTAATAGGGTAATTCGGTTTATTGCGATGTCGGGGTTTTGCAGTCTTGGGGTTTATAGGGTAATTAGGTTTATAGCTATGTGGGGGGTTTGTGGTTTAGGGGTTAATAGGGTAATTAGGTTTATTGCGATATGGGTGGTTGATGGCTAAAGGATTAATGTTAGGTCATTTGCGGATTAAGGGTTAATTACTTTATTATTTTGCGATGTGTGGGTTTGTGGTTTAGGTGTTAATACTTTGTGTGGGAGCTAAGTTTTTTTTTTTTTTGGTTATACTTCGTGCAGGCTGTTTTTTTTTTGTTTGTTTTTTGTAATGCTCCGTTTGCCTTCACTGCATCCCGGTGGATTCAGAAAATTATTCTTTCACCACCCTGCCATTTTCGGAATAACATTTTTTGGCTGCGCGCACAGCCAACATTCTGTTGCCTCGCGCTGCCAACATTCCTTTGAGGATGCGTGCGCAACTGCCGAAGGTGACGGACATTATAAAACGCAATTATAGTATAGATTAGCAAACTGATTATGCAGAATTTTTGGCAAAGGAAAAGGCTTGTAAACTTTATCAGTAATGCCAAGTTTCCTATCATTCTTAGCAACTGTAATAGCTTCAGACACAAGAAAAAGATAAGGTGATTTTGAAGTCTAAGGTTGCTGATTATTAATCCATTAAATCATGTAAGGAAGCAAAGTCAAAAGAAGCTCGTGTCTCAGAGCCAGAGGCTTCCACATCAGAGAAAGTGTCAAAAGCTCTACAGCATTCAGCTAACTCCAAAAATCAAAGGATTTGAGACAAAGCTTCCACCATAAATCCGTGCAATACATACTCTGCACAATTTCTTAGACTGCATAACTGAAAGCAAACAAATGGGCTTAGGATCAGAGCTCAAAGGAAGCAGAATAAAATACTATATGTCATATAGGAAAGTGGTACATAGAAATAAAGGTGTAGTGCAGCAAACAACACATACCTTAAACATTCCTGAGAAGCGCCTTGGACAATAAAAGCAGTGACAAAATTGTTAGCTTTAGGCTCAATGCTAAAGGACTGGTTCAGGAAAACAGAGAAGAATCACAGCAAAACCACTCATAGTGCAAAAAAATAAGGCACACAAAACCTCCTTACCAGCAACAAACCACCAAACGATCTTCGTAGGAGGAGAGACAGCTCCAACGTGTTACAGGGCCCACGCAGAGGGAACAGTGATGCACGCTACACCAGAAATTACACACAAATGGAGCCCCTGTGACTTCACATCTGCAAAGTTCCAGCTGCCGCAACTGTATCAGTGCCAGAGAGGACAAAAATCTTAACGGCGCAGGTAAGAAACTGCTCCCAGAGGAGGCTAGGGGGATAAACCAAAGCCCATAATGAACTTTGCACATAAACTTCAAATAATCCAGAGAGGGACCCTAGTCCTGTACACCAGATGGTTGGAAAGACTTAGGAGGAGGAGGGGCTCTGCTAAAGGGGTTACCTTTATTCGGGTAACCAGGGGAGTGGGAGATTCTGTCCACACCCCCTTGGGGAGGGGTTCTCACTGGTAAGCAGAATTTGTATATAATTTAAAATAAATAAAAAGCAAGGAAAATGTACCCTTTCCAAATAAGGCCTGTAAAAGACTAGCAAGACCTAAGAGCGCTAACCTGACAACTAGAAAAATATATAAAAGTTTAACATACAGGGAAAACTTAAGCAGATTAGTGCGCTCAAAACTAATACAGGAACGTGCGAGCGTACCTTACTATTACTTTAAAAACTAAAAGCGTGCCAAAATAATATGTGAGGGCTTTCCCGAACAGGTGACATGCACAGACCTGACTTTCCAACGTGCGTAAAACCCAGCAACCCAACATGCACAAATCGAATAGTCCGGCATACGTAAACTCTAACCGATGCACCCTACCCTGGGAAGCGCAAAAAATCTGAAAACATTTAAAAGGGGAATATAACTAAAAAAAGGAGCCATACACTAAATAAATACATAAATAAAACAGTCCCAAGGCGACACAGTAGAGTAAGGAATACTACCTTATAGGCTTATATGAGTGCCATAAATATAAACAAAAAATTATACTAGCACATAGGCAGTGGGCACCCAACTGCTGAAAAACAGAATATAATCCAGTGAGAGCCAAAACCAGTGCTGTAACATACATCAGAAGAAATTACCCAGGAGTATATCAACGTCCTTTCAGGGTTTCACCCTATCTTTGCTAGTTGTTTGAGGCTATCTGCCATGGCTGCCATTTCTGACTCACCTGTGTTTTCTCCTTTCCTAAAGCAGAGTGTATAACGCTGCTCAGTACACTCAGGCTCCCTCTTATGGCCAAACTGGAGAACATCATCAGAGAGACAGGTTGCAGGCCAGAACGATTATGTCATCACTTCCTATTTAACTGCCTCAGTTTAGTCTGCCATTGCCCTTGTGTGGTCTCAGACTTCCATGTAAATTCCTGTGTTCGTGATCTCTGTGTTCCTGACCCCGGCTCGTCTGATTACCCGCTTTGGCTCCTGTTCCGGCTCGTCTGACTACCCGCTCTGGCTTTGACTCCTGGCTTGTCATTTGGCTTTTGGACTTGTTTTTATTTTTGTTATTCTTTCATTTTTTTAATAAAGGTGTGATTTGTTTAGCATTTCACAGTAGGAGGCAAAGGACATGTCCTGCAATACCTGTGGCTGCTTGCGTCTAACCCCCAACATGGTTGTAATATTTTTACTACCCAATACTCTTAACACATCCCTCTGTCAAACAGCTGGGGACAACTGAGACCCCTCTCACGGAAACTTCAGGTGCACCTTCATTCTTCACCTACTTCCATTGGAGGCAAATACAAAACTAGTTACCATAGAGGTGAAGGGGGATTTACAGGGCTCTTGGAGTTTGGGAATTTTGCCTCTGTCTAGTAGCCAGGAAAGGTACTTACTAGGAGTAATGGATCATGGACTCTCGCCACCTATATGAAGGAAAGAATACCTAGGTAGGCTCAGGAGCCACAAAGCACTCCTGGGAGCAAGCTGCCAATTGGTGATAGCACATAAATGTCACTTGTCATTGACTTACCTGATGTGCTCCCAGTAGTGCATTGCTGCTTCTTCAACAAAGGATATAATGAAAAGTACATTTAATCACAAACTCTTAAACTCACAAATTGTTCTATATTTACTATATTTGAGTGAGAATATAGATTTAGTTTTTTTTCTCTGAATGTTTAATAGTGAGTAACTATTTACTATACCATATAACGCAGGTAAATTATAATGCTTCAATTATAAACTGAACAAAATCACCAATGAAATGCTGAGTGGATGATGTGAAACGTTGAGTAAGAATATTGTTTTAGCCTTGTTCCAAAAACACAGAAATATAACAATTCAAATATTAGCTTCAAGTGAGAGCTGTAAAAACAATCTTCTAAAGTTCTTTCTGGCACACAGAGTTAAACCTAAATCTTCAAAAAATAAAACACACACTACCTTAGTTGAGAAATTCACAAAACTATTTCAATGCTATTGAAATTATGTGGGTAATATCATCTTAACATCCTAAATTAAAATGTTGAGGGTTGCATCGGCGGAAAAATTATGTTATTACATTAATGGTTTTATAAATATGCTTTGGGCCTAATTTTATACAAAATATAAACTATGCTATGACTGCATGGGTATCCACAGACAAATTCCCAGGGTGGGAAACGCGGGAAATAAAGGAAAAGAAAGGCCCAAATATTGGTGGAAAGCAGGAGACATATGCTTGTTCTACACATATGCTATACAATTAAACATTGTGGCTAATCAGAATCAAAAGAGTGGCTCTAAGTAGGTGATAAGGCTTAGATATCGGGAGCAAAATTCCAGATGGAAGGAGAAAAAGTATAATTATACTGAAAGACTAGTGACCCTGTAAGTGGGTGATAATCCTCAAGTAAACAGATAACTAATTCAAAATACATAAGATTGTTCATTAAGTGCAAATACGTGAGCATGGCATTGTGATTCATATTTTTTAATTAATACACAAGACATATTATATGGAAGAATTACTTACACTGCAATAGACCGATCCCTTTTGATTTTTAGCCTAAAAAGATAAAAAAAATGTGAGAAAAAAAATACATGTTCTTACTTCTACAATGCTAATAAGGTTTAGTTATGCTTATGCACTATACAGTTAAATTAACCAATTAGTGACCACAGCACTTTTAAATTTTCTTACCGTTTGGGTACAGCACTATTTTTACATTTCTGCTGTGTTTGTGTTTAGCTGTCATTTTCCTCTTACTCATTTACTGTACCCACACATATTATATACCGTTTTTCTCGCCATTAAATGTAATTTCTAAAGATAACATTATTTTCATCATATCTTATAATTTACTATAAAAAAATAATAAAA
>CAJPDP011216630.1:0-10786 GCA_905336975.1 Bombina variegata variegata
AATAGTTTAAAAATAGTTTATTTCAATTCTACAGGTAAGTTTAAATTTATTTTAAGCTTGCGATGTGGTAATTTTAATGTAAAGTTAGCGGGTTGTTAGGTTTAGGGGTTAATAACTTAATTTAGTTTATGGTGATGTGGGGGGCTGATGGTTTAGGGGTTAATAGGTTTATTTAGTGGTAGTGATGTGGGAAGCCAGAGGTTTAGGGGTTAATACTTTTATTTAGGTTGCGGCGGGTTCGGGAAGCCGCGGGATAGGGGTTAATAAGTTTATTTATGTTGTGGCAGGGTCAGGGAGTGGCAGGATAGGGGTTAAACATTTTAGTATAGTGGCGGCGTTTATTGACAGGGTATAACTAAAGTTGGTAAAAAGCTGAATAGATGCGAGATTGATGACTGTTAGTTAACAACAGTCCGATGCTCATTGCCCCATACTTGGTGCGCGTCTTTTTGCCGGCATTTTTTATAAATAAGGAGAGCATATTGAGATATGCGGCCCCAATGTTAGGCAATGTTAGGCGAGCGTATTGGTGCCGGCGAATGCAGCAAAGTTGAGGCTTTGATAAATATCCCCCAGAATGTTTGTTTGGTCCTATGTAATATTTACGCCCCTAATTTCTTTTGTATGGAGTTCTGGAATAGTCTGTA
The DNA here is from genome assembly GCA_905336975.1 of Bombina variegata variegata. NCBI lineage: Eukaryota > Metazoa > Chordata > Amphibia > Anura > Bombinatoridae > Bombina > Bombina variegata. Next base: position 648 of record CAJPDP011216630.1, read on the forward strand.
TGTTAAACTCCTTCAATATATAGATGATAATCTTATAATAGCAGGTGATTTTAATTTATTGGCTCATCCAATTTTAGATAGGCTACAGTATAAGAATTTTAATAGATATAACAGAGAAGCTAAATTTTTCCGTAGCTTTAACAAAAAATTAAAACTCAAAAATATTTGGAGAACACAAAATTCAGACTCCAAACACTACACATGTGAATCTAAAACGCACCATACATTTTCCAGGATAGATATGTTTTTAATCGGGAAATCTATGGCACGTCATGAGATTAAGGCTGATATTCAGGAAATTCTGATTTCAGACCACGCAATCATTACATTGTCAATTAACAGTAAGAAACTGTGTGAAAAAAATGTTGGGAATTTTTTCTTCCCTTCATATCTGGTAAACGACTTAGGTTTTAAGAATTGTCTGAAAGGGAGATGGCTTGAGTTTAAAAGATTCCATCAGAAATATGAAGCTTAACCATAAATATATTGGGAGTCCACCAAAGCGTTGATAAGAGGGGAAATAAAGGCATATATGATTAAAAAAAAGAGGACATGGAAAGCGAGAGAATTACAGCTTGCTAACTAACTTAGAAATAAATTCAAAATTTATATACAATATCAGAATAAAGATAATTTGGAGGAATACCAAATGGGAAAACTGGAAAAAGAAACTTTCCTCAATCAACAGAGATTAAAAACAAAGATTAAAAAAAGTATGGTCCTAGGTCCTCCAAATTTCTGGTGAATATAGTGAAAAGTAAAAAAAAAAAGAACCTTATAGAAGCAATTAGAATAGGTGAGTCTCTTTCGACGAATATAAAAGAAATACAGGATATCTTTTTTCAGCATTTTCAGAAATTATATTAACAGGAGCATATATCTTTGTTAAACAAGGAAACCTTCTGGCATTCAGTAAATCTCCCTAAAATCTCTCTGGAGGATTTAGCAAAGCTGAATAATTAAATTCAGCAGGATGAAATTGTTCAAGCAATTAAGAACTCTGCAAATTTGAAAGCCCCTTGACCAGATCCCTTCAGAGTTCTGCAAGATCTTAATAGAGCAGGTAACTCCGGTTTTATCTCTTCTTTTCAACAAATACTATATATTAAATGAGATGTCATCTAAATTTTTCACAGCAGCTAATATAGTCTTAATTTTAAAAAAGGAGAAGGATCTGGAATCCCCGGACTCTTAACATCCCATTTCACTGCTCAACTGTGATTACAAACTTCTAGCTTCAATTATAGCCAATCTCCTCCAAAAAATGCTTAATATGCTTATCAATCCGGACCAAACAGGCTTCATGGCTGGGAGAACTTCAATGAAAAATATTAGAACTGTGATGACATTGATAGAATACTTTTGGGATAAATATTACTTACAGCAAGATAAAAAACAGGATATTGGCGATTTTGCATTGATTAATTTAGACGCCGAAAAGGCGTTTGATTCAATCTCTTGGAATTACCTGTTTACCTCGCTAGAAAAATTTGGGTTTTCAGGTCACTTTTCTAATTTTATTAAATTGATATATAGAAATCCTGCATCTTCTCTGATTATAGTAAAACGCCAAGTATTCATCTTCAGAAAGGGACAAGACAGGGCTGTCCACGTTCACCACTCCTTTAATTTGTCCTTAGAGTCCCTCGCAGTAGTTGTAGAGATTAACTAGTGGGTGTCCGGATTGGGGGCAGAAAGCATGTATTATCCTTATATACAGATGATATTTTATTATATATGAGAAATACCAAGGACTCTATCCAAAAATTATTTGATATTCTGAAAATGTATAGCTCTTTTTCAGGTTACAAAGTTAACTCTAATAAATCAAAAATATTATGGATCATTAAACATAAGAACAGTCTAACTGAAAACTCTTTCAGGTGTGCATAAGAAAAGATAAAATATCTGGGAATTGTGCTTTCCAAGGACGCCAATAGATGGTATGAATTGAATTATACACAGCTATGGATTAAAATTTTGGCCTCGTTACGCGATTGGGCTAGACTCCCGCTCTCTCTTTTGGGAAAAATATCCTTAGTGAAAATAATACTATTGCCAAAAATGTTTTTCTTAATACAAAGTATTCCAGTGTTCATTCACAATAAAGATGTTAGGAAATTTAATTCACACTGTTCAAAGCTTTTTTGGGGCAAAGGAAAGCCATGTATCTCTATTTCTAGGCTCACACTTTCTAAAGAAGATGGAGGTATGGCACTGCCTGATATTAAACTATATAATTGGTCTACTATGGCCAAAATTGCTTTAAAATGGCTAACAGGTTCAGACTATATTATTAATCACCAAGTAGAAGAAAATATTATCTTCCCGTAATCCCTAAAAGCCATTCTCCATATCTCTAGAATGGAAAACTTAAAAAAAAATGTTATTCCTAAATTTACTTTTCTCAATATTGTTAAGGCTTGGATCAAAATCTGTGAAGGCTTATCAATAGATAATACTTTTTCTCAATTTCTCCCTATACAAGGGAACCCAGAATTTAAGCCTGGGTAAGACTCTAAAATGTTTCACAAATGGGCACGCAAGGGTCTCAAATTTGTTTATATACTTGTAGATAAGAAGTCGAATACGACTAAACCATTTAACCAACTGTGTGTATGCCGCAAACAATCTTACTCTTTGGGTGTGATGGAAGGGCTAATAAAAATCTATCAGTCAGGACTGCATTCTACAGCTTTGCTATATAAAACGTGTAGAGCAGAACAGGGCAAAAAAGACCTAAGGACACTTTATTTTAAATGGACTAAGGATCTAGAGAATCTTCAACTTGAGGATTTTAAGGAGGTTTTTTCTAGAATCAACCAGTTTACAGTATTAATAACTTGGAAGGAGGCCTATATGAAGTTAGTTAACAGAGCTTATATTACCCCTCTTATGAGGTCAAAATGGAATCCTACTGAGAGATTCTAGATTCTAGAATTGGTTTCTGGTTGAATACATTTATGGATACTAAAATCATATTGAATAAATATCCCATCTTTTACTATGTAATAATCTCAAATTCCAAAACAGATATTTGATTAATACAGCCATTCTCATTACGAGACAGCTTATCCTCGAAAACTTGGAAGCATAAGCACAGTCCCAGCTTTAGTCTTTTCTTAAAAGAAGACTAAAAATTGTGGTAGAGCAATATGATGCTTATTTTTCTCCTGAAAACAAAGTGAAATCTTTTTTGAATAAATGGGATAGGGTGCTAGTATCATTTCCATTATTACTTCAACTCCAAATTCTCTGTCCTATGAGGAAATTGCCAGGATTTACACTAGCAATGCTTGCCAATGATTGGTACCCTGTAGAGTGGAAGCAGATATTGTAGACTGAAGGGGTATGGTGAGTTTGGAGAGATTGGGGGCCTTTTTTCATTTTTTTTTTCTCTCTTTTCTTTTTTCCCCTTTTAGTTTTGTTGTATTATAGTAAAAATGCCACCAATTAGGCAGGGTTAGGATATTGGTTATGTCACATAGCGGTTAAAGACATCGCTGAGGTTTTTTCTTTTATTTTTTTGAAATATTGTGTTGTGTGATATTACGTTTACATTTAAGTGTATTATTGTCTATTGATATTGACAACCTCTTTGTACTTTTGTTTTTGCCTTGACATTTGCTCTGTATTATGGTATAATAACATGCCTGCCTTCCATCTTTTTTTTGTACTTGTGGTTGTGACTCTTATGGTGGACAATAAAGATAATAACAAAAAAAAGAATAATATAAAATGTTTATTATGTAATTATTACAATAACATAAATCAGTAATCAGCTTATAAAGCAAGGCAGTGATTAAATTATAAATGCATTACTTATCTCAGGGTTTCAAAAAAGGAGTTATAAGTTATGTTATATTATTTTATTTAGCGAGCGTTTAGCAAAAATAAGAATATTCTGATAACTATTAAATATTTTCAAACTAGTACAGTAGAACTATTTCCTTTGGAATGTAACATATCACTCTTTCTAGATAATAACACTGTTTGAGAACAAAACAGTAGAGTGAAATACCAGTGTGAAAGAAAGTGTTTACACTGGACTTAGGAAGATAAGACAGTGCTGGCCAACTGACTTGTTCACACTTCTCACCATTGTGAACAGGGCAGAATGTAGAAAAAACAAGGGGTAGTCAGTGGCGCCTTGGGCTGACTGTCATTTACAAAAAATAATAAAAATTGCCAATAGCAAAGGTAAAGGATAAAATGCGAAGGGGTGGTTGGCTAAAATTGGCCAAATGTATAAAGGGTTAAAATTAACCGCCAAATTAATACGACTCAAGGTGAAGAAAAATCAATACAACTGCATATGATTATGGCTAAAAGATTTTTAGTTAATATTGAGCTGATCGTGTAAAAACTCAAAAGGGTACAATATTCATCAATAAAAGTTATTTAATACAGGTTATTTCATAAAACAGGTGGTAAATAATGCATATCATAAATACATCGGTATGGACAAAAGTAATTCATATGAACATCTAAATAAAAAATTACAATATAAAAGAGAGTGAAGAGGTTAATGGGTTCAGGTGGATTTAATATTGAACCACAATGAATACTGTATCAGCGTCTAAAAAGTTCAACTGTTAAAGCTGTTAGACTTAGTAACAATGTATATTGTTGTTTACTAACTCTGTAATTATGAATCTTCATGGCCGTTAGTGTAATCTGACCAGAAATATGGCAATAGTTCTGTTTGACACAATGTTCACATATATTGAAAATGGTATCCTCCAAAGGTAAAAAGTGAAACAGTTAGTGCAGGTACAAACAAAGATTCGGCTTTGCCGTGTATGTATATCTGTTATGATCTTCAGTTGTTTGAATAATAAACTGTCTCCAGGAATTAAGTCAGTGGGTGCAAATAGCAACAAAAAGTTTGTGATTTTTACTCACTTGCGGCTTTCAGCGTCTTCGCTTTACTCGCTCGTTTCCTCTGTGTGATGATAGATTAATCGTGTACAACCAATAGGGACTATTGGAGTGTGCGCACTTATTTAAAAAAATGATTTCTTGAAAGTGAATACTCCTACCGGCTGAGTATGTGCTATTTGGGCACGTTGAAAGAGTCGGTCCTGGGAGTAACTTTGCATTTCTTGTGCTCTATAGGCGCTATATAGATGATCTGTTCATAATATGGAAAGGCGATCATGAATTGCTCAATCTTTTTATTGAGGACCTTAATACTAATAACTTAGGTTTATCATTCACACACGAATCTAGTAAAAATAAAATCTCCTAGATATTGAAGTAGAGATCGTTAATGACGAGATTAAAATCAGAACCTATTTTAAAAAAGTAGATTAAAATAATTATGTAGATTACCAAAGTTGTCATCATAAAACATGGAAGAACAATATCCCGAAAGGTCAACTCCTCAGAATAAAGAAGAATTGTACTGATAATTCAGATTATTTATGAACAGCAGTCCCAAATTTTAGTTAACAGATTTGTAGAAAAAGGATACAATGGTGAAAAAAATTGAACAATTAGCAGATACGATTAAACAAGTGGACAGAAAAACTCTATTAAATAAGACTATGAAAAAAGTGGAGACAAATTATATTAATGAACAGGCATTAGATATTCCAATAATAGCCACCTATTCAACACAACATAAGTCCTTTGAAAAAATAGTCAGGAGACATTGGCCCTTATGATTGAAAGACCCCATTATAGGACATACATTAGGTAGAAATCCTAAATTTATTTATAAAAAGGCTAAAAATTTTAAAAGCATACTAGCTCCCAGTGAATTGAAAAATAAAAAAATAACTTTTAACCAAAATATCAAAGATTTGGAAGGGAATAGTACTGAGGGTTTCTTTCCCTGTCAACAATGCAAATCCTGTAAATACAGTTCAAAATTAAAAAGCATCAAGTCAGACAAAACTGGAAAAGTTTTGAAGATTAACTTAGAGACCGTATAAGGGAGCACATTTTGGGAAATGAGCATTGTATAAAAGACACCAATCTATACAGACACTTTACAGAAATACATCAGGGAAAAATAGATGATTTCAAATTTTGGGGCGTGAAAAAAGTTGAGACTGATGGAAGGAGAGGTAATATGGAAAAGAAGTTACTAAGACAGGAGGCAGAGTTGATTTTCAACTTTGACACTCTAGCCCCCAAAGGCTTAAACAGTGAATTAGATCTAAATTTAATTTTAAAATAATTCCTCATTTCAATTTCAAGTGCCTCTATTGATTATTTATAAATATTAATAGATCTGTTATTTAATTCTGTTGTCTTAAGATTATTAAAATGATCCAACTAACATATGAGTATCAGTTTACCCCTTTGTGGATAAGCTGAAGAGCCTCCTATTAATTATTATAGATCAAATTTTATATTTTATTATTCTAATATTATTACATTAACACATATATTTTTATACCTACATATATCTTTTATACTGACATTTTTTATACAAGGAATTTTTTATACATGGATTTTTTATATATTAATTGTGTGCTGATATATTAATATTTTTTGATATATTAACATTTTGTAATTATAGATTCCATTTACCCCTCATTCATTTATGTATTGTCCAAATTCCCTTCTACATATTTAACCAAATCAAATAATTTTTTTCCCCAAATTATTATACATATATTTTTTATATATTTTTTTATATATATACTCATACATATTTTTATTCATTTATCTTGCCGCCTGTTTTTATATTTTTTATTTTTCTAATTTTTCATATTTTTTCTTATTTATATTTTTTTCTTTTTTCGTGTTACATTTCCTTTTTTCTAAAGGGTTTTAATATATCAGCCTATCTTATTTGGTATATTTATATTCCTATAATGATTAGTCCGCTAAACTTGGTGAACCACTATCAATATAATTAGTAAAGGTCCTATTATAAATATTTGTATCTGTTTATTAGAACACGGTATTGAAGAATAAAAGTGCCTAATCATAGATTAGTAAGAAACCCTGGTTTATATACAGTCTCATTTTATTTCATTTCACTTTTATTTTTTTATTTATACTAGTACTGTAACAGAATACTAAGGTCTGACTGTTACCAGCTCATTGTATCTATCAAGTGTTTCATAAGTCTAACCACTAGAGAGTGATGGGTTAACAAACCTTTTTTGAATTTTTAATTTAAAATTTTATTTTGTTACTATCAGCAAATGAGCGATGCTCTATCCTGCATGCATATAACATAAGCATATGTCTTCAATCGATTAACATAATGTATGAGTCAAACAAAGATAGGACTGATTCAGGATCCAAGTAGTGCAAGGGTTAAATCAGCCTATAACATGGAGGAGCAACGGCAAAAGGACATCTTGATAAAGGCTTCACAGCTGAAACGCTTAGACGTCCACACAGATTGCTCCTTCTGCAAAGAAATACAAAGTTACTCCCAGGACTGACTCTTTCAACGTGCCCAAATAGCACATACTGAGCCGGTAGGAGTATTCACTTTCAAGAAATCAGTTTTTTAAATAAGTGCGCGCACTCCAACGGTCCCTATTGGTTGGACACGATTAATCTATCATCACACAGAGGAAACGAGCGAGTAAAGCGAAGACGCTGAAAGCCGCAATTGAGTAAAAATCACAAACTTTTTGTTGCTATTTGTACCCACTGACTTAATTCCTGGAGACAGTTTATTATTCAAACAACTGAAGATCGTAACAGATATACATACACGGCAAAGCCGAATCTTTGTTTGTACCTGCACTAACTGTTTCACTTTTTACCTTTGGAGGATACCATTTTCAATATATGTGAACATTGTGTCAAACGGAACTATTGCCATATTTCTGGTCAGATTACACTAACGGCCGTGAAGATTCATAATTACCGAGTTAGTAAACAACAATATACATTGTTACTAAGTCTAACAGCTTTAACAGTTGAACTTTTTAGACGCTGATACAGTATTCATTGTGGTTCAATATTTAATCCACCTGAACCCGTTAACCTCTTCACTCTCTTTTATATTGTAATTTTTTATTTAGATGTTCATATGAATTACTTGTGTCCATACCGGTGTATTTATGATATGCATTATTTACCACCTGTTTTATGAAATAACCTGTATTAAATAACTTTTATTGATGAATATTGTACCCTTTTGAGTTTTTACACAATCAGCTCAATATTAACTAGAATCTTTTAGCCATAATCATATGCAGTTGTATTGATTTTTGTTCACCTTGAGTCGTATTAATTTGGCGGTTAATTTTAACCCTTTATACATTTGGCCAATTTTATCCAACCACCCCTTCGCATTTTATCCTTTACCTTTGCTATTGGCAATTTTTATTATTTTTTGTAAATGACAGTCAGCCCAAGGCGCCACTGACTACCCCTTGTTTTTTCTGAAATACCAGTGTAACATTTCTTAAATACATTTTTTTTAATGCCGCTCTCTCTCTCTCTCTCTCTCTGTGTCTCTCTCTCTCTCTCTCTCTCTATATATATATATATATATATATTTATATTTGTGCATGGAATCATGAAACATGAAACAATGAAGAGTAACAGGGTGTGGATATTGTAGGGGTTTTGTTTGTGTTGCAGTGTGTAGCAGTTTAGGGCAGGGGTTAATAGTACAGGGACAATTGTTTGCATTGGAGGTTGTTGAGGTTTATTAATTAATAGTAGAAGATTTTTTTGTGTTGGGGATTGGCAGTTTAGGGGTTAATAGCTTAGTTGTTTTTTTATTGGAGATTGTAGTTAGAGGAGTATTGGCAATTAGAGGGTTTATAAAAAAATTTGGGGGTGTATAGTGATTTTTAGAGGGGGTTAGTGCTAGTGGGTACTGTCTCCATTCACAGTATTAGTTTAAATCATCTTTTTAAAAGTGATATTGCAAGTTGATTATTGCTTGTGTTGGCCATGCAATGTTGTGTTTGTGATATCAAGGCAAATATGTCCAGCACGCTTATTAGCGCTTTAGATTACATGCATAGGATGGGTTAAATTTAGTGCTCACACTAATCATTAATCAAGTCTTTGGTTTCATTTTTAACTAATAATTTCTAATACCAAATCGAGCAATAATGATTATGCAAGGCTGAGTGCAATATAATGCAACACATGTAATCAGAAATGCTCCACTTAATATAAATCAGTCAATCTAAATCGCTGTAGGCACAGGCACTTAGATTAGTTCAGAGGCTAATAAAAAGGGCTGATCAAAGAGACAAACCATAAATGAATCATATTTGTTTTTACTAATTATTAGAAATGTCCATTCGTTTTGGTACGAATATCCAAATGAATATACCAACGAAAATGAAAGAAAACGAAAATCGTCAGTATTCATTAATTTCTTTTACTTTTTTTAAGGGGTTTATACTTACCTTAGCATGCTTTCCAGAGCACATTCAGGGAAGTATTGTAGCTACAGGTGAACTTTTCACCTGTAGCTTTGAAACATTTATATTCATTTTAACGAAAATGAATGTAAATTGTTGTGGCTGCACATCTCTACAAATTATCATATTTTGCAACGCTTTAAAGAAAAACAAAATGCTGGCGCCAAATAAACATTTTTACCTTTCACAACTACTTATGCACTGGTACATATTTCTTGAATAATTGCAAATAATTTGCTGATTTCAAACTTTAAAATGATATAAAAAAAATCTGTTTCATTGTTGTAATAAAATAAGCACTAAACAATAAATCATTGCAATATGTATTATTTGTTATTTTAAAAGGATCTTACCTTTTATTTTTTTATTTTTTTACTTCTTTGGGCAGGGTCCTTAACTTCCTGATACAGTCCTACAAGGCAGCTGGGGTCTCTACAGGAAGGCAAATCTAGCTTGATGTTATAAATCTTCTAGAGCACACTGAGCTGGATCAATATATAGTGAAAACTAGAGAGTCAGGAATTCAGCCTTAGCCCATGCTTAGAAGAGGCAGAATGCAACTTACACTCACCGGCCACTTGCCTTCAGAACTGCCTTAATTCTTCATTAAGATCTGGTGACTGTGGAGCCCATTGGAGTACAGTGAACTCATTGTCATGTTCAAGAAACCAGTTTGAGATGATTTGAGCTTTGTGACATGGTGCATTATCCTGCTGGAAGTAGCCATCAGAAGATGGGGACACTGTGGTCATAAAGGGATGGGCAAAGTCT
>CAJPDP011217382.1:0-11424 GCA_905336975.1 Bombina variegata variegata
TTAAATTTACATAGGATAGACAAACGTTTGTTGTAACACTTTTATTATTACTTCTACATATATATATATAAAGAGAGAGAGAGAGAGAGAGAGAGAGAGATAGAGAGTATATACATATATATTTTCTTCTATGTGAAGAAAATTTTAATGCAAAATAGTCATAACTACCTTCGATGTAAGCACAATTGGTGTAATGTGGTGTCGTGTTAGTGCAAGAGTGATAAGTGTTGAGGTTTTTTTAAAGGCTGCGCGTTCCATTGAAGTCTATTGGAGGACATTAATGCTGTTGTGATATCCAAAATCCGTTAATTAGTCCGCATGGTGTTTTGCTCTCACACAAACGTTTTACTTTCAACACTTGTAATACATGCACTAACCTGCCCGCGTTAAAAGTTTACTTATAGCGAAGTTTGTGCAAATAATTCTAATTTGTTTATCAGAATAATCAGTCAGAATTTTGGTGGACTGGCTCACTGTCAACTGAACCTTTGATTAATACTAAATTAAAAGAGTGGGAGGCTCAGTTTTAGTAATACAGATCGGTAATTCTTATTAAGGATTGATTCATCAGGATAGATTAAATGATTTAAGCAAAACAAAAAGGGGGCCAACAATTTATTGACGAATATTCATAATAGGGCCCATTACTTTTTCCCAGAAAAGATTTGAGAATTAATATTATCCATCTGGAATACATGTAATCAATTCTGGGGTTATTTAGGATACATTTAAAATTAGGAATCAGAAAGAGGATAGGAGATATACCAAGCTCTTTAATGACATCCCTCAACCAACTGTCTTTGGTGATTAAACAATTGCAATAAGAGGACTAGCACTCCCACCACCCACCAAAGAACTATCCATAATTTCCCTGTGTCCAAATGAACCCTGTCTTTAAAGTAATATTGATCCTTATCTTCTTGTTTAAAATTTGGTTGATGGATGACTACAACACCTATCCTTTAATGAAATAATTTATTAACCTTTCTATGATTATAATGATTCAAAGCTGCACATCAGACCATATCAGGAATATAGGAACCGTATCAGACCAGACAACCACCATGGAGGGATAAAGACTAGGTGAACTAAATCCACTTTAATCAACCTTACAGCTCTTTTGTGATAAAAGCCTAAATTGTCACCTCCAGCACTGTTAGGACCTCAGAAGTATGGAGCAATCCACTATTTTCATCAGAATATTTTCCCATCTGAGATTTCACCCACCAAATCAAAGAACCTCCACCCTATTACATGGGGAACTCAACTGATTTCACCCATGCTTAACAGCTCTAAAATAAATAGAGGAATGGGCAATGATCCGGAACCGAATAGGCCCTGAAAAATCAAAACAAAACAACATTAAACTAGCAACTCAAGATTATCAGTATTCCAAATCCTAACATTCAGGATCACATGCTCAACAAGCACCAAAGCTGCAACATCTTTAGCAAGACCAACTATAAAAGGAATAAGTACTGTGCTAACATGAAATTTAAGAGTAGGGCTGTGACCATAGATTTAAATGCTATCCATTTTTGTGATTCTCATTTGTTTTTAATATATAATTCAATAAAATGTTGGTTATTTGTTAACGTACGCACTGTTGGTGGTTTGCATATTGCGTAAAGTGGATCAATTTTTATTCCCATCTAGAACAGAGGTGTGTCCCTCAGCACCTGATATCCTGGAACACTGCTGGGTTAAACACCACTTTCACTTGCAGTTTAAACACTGTTAGTTCCCCTTAACACCTACAGCCTCTCCAAACCCTATAAGAAGCCAGCCCCAAGTACCATATTCCATTTCATCCTTAAGCAGCTGGCCTACCCTACAGTACCTACACCCACCTTATGTTCTCTCCTGAGAGTTAACTTGTCCTGAGAAATCATCAAGGCCTCTCCACCAGAGAAGCCTTCCTGCTTGTCCTGGTTGATGTTCAACATCCCGACATCAAGCAAGTGGAAAGAATCCTGCTCCATAACATCACACCATCATCGGACTCCATCACCGTAACCACTTCATCAGGGGACTTCCCCAGCCTCTCAACATCCATGAGTCCCACCTGATGAGACCATGTGGACAGCTTAAAAGGAACACCTGGAAAAAAAAGACAGACAGGCTAAAACTCCCAATCATCCACCTGTATATTCCACTTCTGAATCAGACCCTTTTTACCCCCCAAAAAAGACCTCATCCAGCTGAGAACCTCCAGATGCATGTGAAAACTGTTTCTCTTTAGAAGAAAGGGCGGACATTTCTACCCCCAACTATTAACTGACCTACACTTTATACTAACCTGTACAACCTAACTAAGCCATTTGGAACCAACTACCTAAAAAAAACCTCTTCCTAACCAAGCACCCTCTTCCTTTTTTGCTTACCCTGTCCTACTACACTACCACCAGAAGCACCTTCAAAAGGAGGAGCAAAACTAGAAAACACCACCTGAACATCTCTATGTAAAAATGAAAGATATTTTACCTCAAAATGTCCAAAGTATTAACATCCCATTCTAAAGGACTTCAAGCTAACAATCAGTATGCTTGTCCCAGGACTTACAAGGGAGCATGCCTCATGCACACTCATGTTATTTCCCTATTCAGTTTAAGAAAGTTTACTATGAAATCTCATGAGATCACAGTAAAACAGTTCATGACCTCAGCACTGCTGATCTTGATTAGCCGCTGTTCATGTCTTCCTTTTTTTTACCTGCAGCTGGGCAGTAACTGAAAGATAACTTTTTACACAGCACTTACTCTTGTGAGCTGAGGAAATTTTGAGGTANNACATAGAGATGCTCAGGTGATTTTACAGTTATCCTGCATCACTTTCAAGTGATTTATCATATGAGTATTATGTCCCTTTAATGTGCTTCCAATTACTTATTATACTTTATATATACTTTATGGAATACTTTATTTTTTATATGAAATAGCAATTGTTGCTCTTTGAAAACACGGCTCATTTAAATCTTTTACTTACATTAAATATTATTTTATCTATTTCTCTATACACACATCTCCTTATCTTTTTTGTCTTTTCACAATGGTTGATATCTAGGGCCTGATAATTAAAAACTCCCCGGCAGGAATATAAATCACTCAAAATCATTTGGGGCCTTTTTTTGAGTATAACATTGTAATGTCAGTGTCTCTCCTTCACATCCAGAACACTTCATAGCTCTCAAGATAAAATGTGCCTTTCTAAAATTATTTGAGGGACTTTGCTGTATTGACGAAACTTCTTAGATAATCTCATCAGAATAAAGAGCGTCAGATCATCAGGCTCTTAAAGGGCAATTGAAAATTTGTATTTTTTGTATCTTTCACTCCCACCCCCACTGGGGTTCTGATTCTTATTTATGTATCTTTTCTTTAGGAAATACAAAATAATTAATATGCTCACTGTATGCGGTGGTTTTAACAAGCAAAATTAGATGGTTAAATGACAAACTTAAGATAAAGGAGCAATTTAAAACCAATTTTACTCCAGTAGCTAAAATGGAAGATTAGGAACATATTAAAGGGGAGAAATTGTTATGGTACAATGTCCCTTTTATTACACACTGACTGATAAAGAAAACTCCTACAGCTCTATTACTTGTAACGGACATATGCAAAAAAAAAAAAATACTTGTTTTTTATATAATATAAAATAAATATATAAAATTATTTAAAAATGTAATATACTTTAAAAATCTTCATTGTCCAATTGATATTCCCTACAACACAGTATAAAGTATTTTACTGCTCAGAATGCTAAGCTGACCCATGAAGTCAATTCACATCACACTGTCTATAAGTTTTAGTTATTGAGTGTTTCATTTGGTCCTGAACCCTTCACTGTCTATCAACATGATTTCCTTCTTGGGCATCTAAACAAAATAACTACTACAACATAAGTTATGAGACAATCATCTTTTTTTCCTTTGATACATTTCATTGTAAACACAGCACAACTACCCTAACTGGCCTCCTGACATCCCTTTATCTTCAGGCCATGAACATATCTCAGTGTTTTGTGAAGTAAATGCACATTATGAAACAGCAGCTACACTTACAGCCAAGACATGCTGTGTCCCATATTATGGTTTTGGTGACACTGTTAATCAACATATTTATGGCTTTATCTTACTTAATTTTACTTCTGCTGGTACTATAAAGGTGCTTCTTATTAAGAAGATGAACCTTATTTCATTGTTTTTCAACTCCAGTCCTCAAGACATATCAACAGGCAAGGTTTTCATGATATCTGAACTAGAGCACAGGTGACATAATTAGATGATCGGCAACAATGGCTACAAACTTGCTCTCACTCATAAACTAATTATATCACCTGTGCTCTAGTTCAGATATCATGAAAATCTGACCCATTGGTGCACCCTGAGGGTGGGAGTTGTATTAGGTTTTTGTAGGGTGTATACATGAACATTTCAAAATCAACAGTGACAATACCATAGATTCAATAACATTAGTCACTAAAGAATTTCTGGTAAACTTCTAAGAGATATGGTTTTTACAGCTTTCAGACCATAGACCAAAAATGTATTTAAAAAAATTTAATAAATAAACATTAAGGGCTAGATTACAAGTGGAGCGCTAAATTATTGCATGCCCACAAACTGCAAATTTGCCCGTTTGCAGGCGCTCGATAAATAACCAGCCATTACAAGTGGCTGGTTATTGCTACTTCAAGCTCGAGGTAGCAATTAGTGCTCCAAAAATTAACCAGGGGTCCCAAATTGCCCCCAAACTTAAGTGTTAGTTTTCTTAGCAATTTTTGGGAACTAAAGTCAGCGGCTGTGGGGTGTTAGAAAAAAAACGGCACTGAAAAGTGCCTTTACGTAGCCATCTATGGGAACTGTGTGTTCCCTGTAAAATATATATTTAAGTGTTAATATGTGTACATTTGCGTGCGCTGGTATTACAAAGTGTAGCGCAAATATTGCTTTAGCGAAAGCGATGTTTTGTATTCCACTTATAATTTGGCCCTAAACAAGATAATGACTGATAAATTGTGATTAGGCAAAGAGTTGCATTGGTGCATGGGTGTGCTGTGCTGGAGCAAATGTATTGCATTGTGCCAATATATTGATTTTGTATATAATATAATTATGTAACTTTTTATTAATAAGCAGAAAACACATATATCATACAGAACTAATATTGCATGTCCCAAATGAAAGGAATCATTCACGATTATTAAGCTGTGTATACAAAGTAGGTACCAACAAAGTGCTCTGTCACAAAAGAAACATATCCTCTTCATCTCTAAAATATCAACTTATAAAGCTATAAAAGAGTTGGTAAACAACACCAAATATTGGACATTGATGTATTAAAGGAAAGTGGTTTTTTTTTCTTTTATCTTAAAGCTAATATTTATAACATTACTAACATTATGGAACTGTTAACACCTCACTGACTATAAGTAACAAACTTTTTTTATAGTGACCTTGTTTAAAAAACATAATGAAACAATACCTAGCTATAAAAACAAGAGTGCTTAATGTACTTCATCAGAGCTATGTAAGTATAAAAATGTCATAAGCTGTTCAGAACAATAGGATGACACTTTTGCTGGTAATTTACTGGTAAAGTGATCAAAATACACAGGTTTCTTTTTAATGTGTCTAATTCTATGGTTCTTTCATTATGGTTGCATTTACAATTCTAATGAAAACCAATGTTAACATTCTGACTATAAAGTTTTGCATATAATCAATTTTGTTTGAACTACACACACAAAAAATAGTTTTATGTTTTACTGCTTTTTTTATATAGCCTAAAGTAATTTGCGGAAGTCACTCCAGCTGTGGATGATGAGAAAAAATGAGTCTCTCTGTCAGTAATTGGAATTATTGAGAAAAATGACCACGTCATTTTTGACAGGCTACACTTATCATTCATTCATGAGTTTATCTCTAAACAAGTAAAGTGGGTCAAAATGAATTTACTCATCCAGGAAAAACCGATTAAAACAACAAGCAATAGCATGCTATAAATGCCACAAGAGAGATATTTTTTGGAAACCATCCAATCGTTAGCATCCTACTCATGGGGGCAAAATGATATACAATTTATCTTTGTAAGAGAAAATCCTGGATGATCAGCAGTGGATTCTATTATATTCTTCTAGTAAACTAAATTGTGGGTACGTAAGAGATCCCAGGGCATTGAAGATAAAGAATATTAGATTTTTCGGATCATCATAGGAGATGAATTTGTTAATTAGGTCCCTTTAATAGAAAATAATATTTAGATTTACAGCAATTTGTATTTATTTTCTAACACTCTTTGGTTCATGCCGCAATCAAGAAAAGACAACACAAGACAGGTCAATAACGCTAACAAATGCACAATGGGGGTCTGCATAAACTATAAATTGCATTGTTCTTAACATAAACCAAGACTTTCTTGCCACATTCCATTGTAAACCATAAACAATGCAGTGATAAGAAGTAGAAAAAGCCCAGCAAAAGATTAACCAGAAACTGAAAGTTAATAATTAGTACATACTATTTTGAAATTAACTGGGAGCAGACATGGATATGTTTCTATATTGCCTTTTATTTAAACAATAACGAAAATGAAGACTATTGTTACTCCAGTAAAATATTCAATGTTGTTTTATTTATAGACATTGTCCATAAGGAGATATGATTTTGTGATTTAGACAGATCATACAATTTTAAAAAGGTTTCTAATTTACTTCTATCAAATTGGCTTAATTCCCATGGTATTCTTTGTTGAAGAGATACCTAGGTAGGTGTCTGGAGCACTACATGGTAGGAAATAGTGCTGTCATCTAGTGCTCTTGTAAATAAAAAAAATTGCTGTCATATATGGTGTGTCAGGCACAGACTGTTCCAAGAGAACACAGAACATTTCATAATAGAAGTAAATTAGAAAGTTGTTCAAAATGGCATGCTCTATCTGAATCATGAAATAATAATCTTGGGTTTTATGTTTCCTTTTAATGGCTTTATCATCAAGTGCTGATTTCAGGCTTTTATAGAAGAGCAATCACCTAAAAGGTATCATGTTTATTGTTAGAAAATAGTGATTGTGCTTAATTATTGATCATCTCAGCATACCAGATCCCTTTTCTAGCTTATTTTGCTTTAGGCATTTAAACAGAAATAGAGCCTTGGGGAGCAGCCACTTCAGGGTTCGTACCTTTGTGGCAAGTTTGACATATTGTCTCTCTAGAAGCTTGTATTAGACTCTGGATGAACAATTTGCAGTACCGCATGATATTCAAACACTTGAAAGGGATACAACTATACAGTTTGTTCATGAAGGTCATTCAGATCCCTTAAATACAACAGTTTGGTGTCTTTCATGGACTTACTTAAGGCATATTGTGAAGCGTATTGATAAATTGTTGGAAAGGTCTGAGTCTGATCCTGCAGTCACTGTGTACTTTGGTACAAATGACAGAATTAGGAGATGAAGTGTCATAAGTTTACTTCATAGAGTTAGGAAACAAGTTTAAAGCAAGGACCTCCAAGGTAATATTTTCAGAGATACTACCAGTGCCACGTGCTAACCCCGTATGGTAGAAGGAGCTAAGGGAACTTAATTACTGGATATAAATGAGCAAAGGGCCTCCGAAGCTGTATATACAGCTTGAGAAATGGTGCCCATAGTCTTTGTGAGACATTTTATTGCCCATGAGCAATCAGGCTTTACAAAGACATACACTTTCTATTTGCTTCAGAATCAAAATAAACAGTTAACATTTTTTAATCAAAGCAATGTAGATTTTCAACATGTTTTGAATAGTGCTTTTTCAAACTCATGACATATTTTTCCCTCTTTATATGGACATTAATAGTATTTTTGTTTATTATAAAATGTGTAGGTTAAAAGGAAAGGTTTTCAGTTTTTTTAATAAAATGCTAACATATTTTTTGTCTGTTTGTATGCATTTGAAAGCCCCTGCCCTTTAATAGAGTTGTGGGGTGTTTCTTTATTAGCCAATGAGTAATTGATCCTTGGGTATTAGTTGTAGCATACATATTAATTTCAAGATTAATTTAAAAGCTTCAACTGAGACATTTTAATGAAAAAACAAATACGTTGACATGTATAGCTATTCGTTCTTATGCACAAAAGAAAATTAGTTTACTGTCCCTTTACATATTAGGCTTCAACACTGAAAATGTTGCCATGATGCAAATAATTTACTTGTGATTGACAAACCTGACAAATTTAAACCAGATTTCATTTTTATATTTCCTGATAAAATGTCAACAAGGATTTGCTTTAGTGAGAAAATTATTTAAGTCTCTCATTTATAGCTGAATTCACTGGGCTTCTTTGGCTGTGGATGTCATTACCAGAACTCCAGCAATACCAGGTGTTCAGTTAATAAGACGCAATGGGAAGGATGAAAAACATTGTCTGTGAGTTGGCTTCCGGTACACCAATGTTTTATCTCCTCAATCACTAAAAAGACCAGCAACACCATGAAATGTAATTCATGTCTCCAAAGAGTTTACAAGTATGGTCACAGGTCCTTGCTTAAATGGACAATACAGTCAAGCTTAGTGCATCTCAGCATTTGTAATTTGTTTGAGAACATTCTGCTTGATTTTGCACTGCAGAGATACACCCCTTTCATAACTATAAAAAATGTTTATTTAAACTCTTTATGCTGTGACCAATTAAGGAGAAATAAAAATAATCCTGTTCACTGATAATGCAATCACTGTGTGAGGACCACTAACCTCTTAACCAGCGATGTACCCTATATATCGCTGGTCTTTCTATGGGGGTTGTTTTTTTAATAGCGCTGTCTTGTCGAAGCCTGCAGGAGAAAGGGTGGATCTATTAGTGTGATATTGTCGCTCGTGGCAAGACGCGCGCTATTATAAGCACAAAATCTCCTAACCACCAGCGACATACAAGATACATCATGGTCGTTAGGGGTTAAATACAGTCAAATTGCATACGTAGTAAAAAGACAATGCAATAGCACTTAAATCAGCAGTGCTTTTTTTCTGCCAAATTTCAATATTGAATTTTTGATGGCCCCCTGTATCCTATGACAGCCGTAAGTCAATCATTGGCTCATATAAACTATAAACTCGTAAACATGCTCAAAAGTAGCTGGTGCCTCAGATAGTCTCCAAAAGTCTGTGCACAATTTTATAATGAAAGTATATTGGAAAGTCTCTATCTGAATCATGAAAATGTATTTTTGACTATAATGTCCCTTGCTCAGGGTTCTTTTTACACTGCAGCATCTCTGGGGCAGTGAAACAACAGCACAATTGTTTGTGAGTTATAAATTGCAAGAAAAATTAGCAAAATAAATATTTTTTTATTATTATTTTTATTAAAAGGACAGAAAACATCTTGTAATTACAACATTTTGCTGCAGTCTCCAAAACGGCTAAATTACAAGTGGTGCGTGATTGTTCTAAGTATTTTTAAATAGATATTCCTATGTCCTAGACCAAAGATTTGTTCATTCTCACAATATCCCTATTTTGATCATAAGAGTGCTCCTGTTTAAATAACCACACCATAGTAGGGGGTACTGGACTCATAACCCAAGAGACTGTATCTGAGTCTCACATCTAGAATTACTCCAGTTTGACCTCATATCTTCACCTCATCATCTCATTATTCTTGGGTATCCTTGGCTCTGCAAGCTTGACTTGCAAGCCTACATTTTCTACTCCACAAAACAGCTCTCTGCCTGTGTTGACCACTGTCTGCATAGGGTTGCAAATTCTACCTTTCCCATCCTTTCCCTACACACTGAAATAGTCATACCAGCAGTTTACTCAGACTACACAGATGCCATTTCTAAAAAGGAGGCTGAGGGGTGGCAACTCCTACAACTCTATGACTGCTCTAACAAATTACTACTTGGCTCTCCTCTACCTAAAGGTTGGACTTATACTCTTAATCCTGCTGACACCAAAGCCTGGGAGGAGTAAATTCAGGACAGTCTCAAGAAAAGATTAATTCGTCCTTCCACGTCTCTAGCTGGAGCAAGATTTTTCTTCATGGGGAAGACAGATGGTGGCCTAATACCAGAATTATTCGACAAAGTAGAAGGCTCACCTGTTTTCACCAAAGTTGCTCTTGAGGGGACTACAACATGATTAAAATCGAATAAGGGGACAAGTAAAGACAGCCTGTAACACTTGCTCAGGTACTACAAGTATCTGTAATGCCCCTGCAGTGTTCCAAGCATTTGCTAATGACATCTTCAAAGACCTCCTGCAATCCTTTGTTATCGTCTATCTAGACAATATTCTGATTCATTCAAAAAACCTTCCAAGCATCAAACCCATATCCACACTGTGCTTCAGTGCTTATGTGAGCATAGATTGTATGCCAAACTGTCCAAATACTCCTTCGATCTGAAATACCTTAACTGGGCTGACCTATTATCACCTGCAGAAATAGCCCCTAATTCTAAGATACAAATCTAAGGTATTTCCTCTCCAACCATCTCCATAAAATGTTGCCCGAGCCATCATCCTTCTTACAAAATACTGGAGACGAATATGACAAATCCTTCTACAAATCTACCAAAGGCACAAGAAATTTGCAGATGGCCAAAGGAGACCAGTCCCTTGGTTTCACACTGGTCAATTCGTATGGTTGCCCACCAAGAATGTTAAACTACAACAACCAAGATTCATAGGCCTTTTCCATATACTTAGCCAAGTTAACCGGTTGGCCTACAAGCTTAGCTTTCTTAAACACCTATGAATTCCCCCAGTATTTCATGTATTCTGAAGCCCTAACATAAAAATCAGTCATCTCTACCATTTAAACGCCCTGCTCCTGTGCTTATTGATGGTGAACTAGAGTATTAAATCCGACAACTTTTAGATTCCAAATGTAAGGGGCCTCTGCCTGGTCGATTGGAAGGGATACTCAATTACAGAAATAACTTGGGTACCTGGACCAAGACATTCATGCCCCCAAACTCATTAAAGCCTTCCATAAAAATTTCCCTCTAAACATAAATAGTCCCCGGAGGAGTTCTTAAGAGGGGCTCTGTCACATGTCTCAGTCAACATGGGTATTAAACCTGCGTCTACAGTGTTGTAAAACCTAGGCTTTAGCACTTCAATATTAGCCTGTTATGTTTAGATCAACTTTTCTGATTGTTCTG
The DNA here is from genome assembly GCA_905336975.1 of Bombina variegata variegata. NCBI lineage: Eukaryota > Metazoa > Chordata > Amphibia > Anura > Bombinatoridae > Bombina > Bombina variegata. The sequence goes on from CAJPDP011217382.1 coordinate 11,152, forward strand.
ACTCTTTCTGTCCATTGGCATCTGCAGCAGATCAGCAATCACCTGCAGACTTTAAAAACCTAGCACTTCCTGTGTTCTGAGTTTGTTTGTATTTTATTGTTTGCTTCCTGGTTGCGCTATCTTCGCCTGGATTTACTGTTGCTGATTTTTGCCTGTGTTTTTGTTTCTGCCTGATCCCTTTTGAAATTGTTTCCATATTATGACATTTGACTTGTTTACTGGACTGTTTTTTTTGGATTCCCTTTTGCCTTTTTGCTATTTGGACCTGTTGCT
>CAJPDP011217733.1:0-10146 GCA_905336975.1 Bombina variegata variegata
TAACGCCATTAGGACGGCATGGAACAGGACCTTATTATGGCGTCCTGCAGCCTTCCCTTTTGACGCAATCAAGAATCGGACTGGGAGGTGTGCCTCGCAGCGTAGGCAGTCCACCATGATCCGATCCCAGCCTTGAAATCTTGTGACAATCGTATGATTTCATTTTAACAGCAAGTGTTTACATCGGAACTTTGTTCAGATGTTAACACTGATGCCGGCACCAAGGGGTTAATAAACACTACAATGCAATTAGTTCTCCACTAGTGTATATACAAAGACATATCTAGTAAAACAAATAGGATACAATACAAGGACACAAATCAGGTTAAAAGACTAGATCAAATACTTTATTTGACTCACCTCTCCATTAACAATGTCAATCACAGATTCATATACACTAACGGGAAGCTGTGGGGACAAAAAAAAATTAATGTAAGATGACAGTAGGAAGCAGGAAGGTTAATCACAGATGGGAAGGGACAATATACAAATGCTTACATCTGTGTGCTTGGTCATGGGGTTCAATTTCAGAAAGAGAGGGGACTCTATAATTTCACAAACCTAGGAAAGAGAGCAAAGAGAGAAATCAGTATTATGCAAAATTGACCAATTAAGTAGGAATTTACAAAAGTGAGTGAAAATCTTTAACAACAACAAAAAAGGTAAATGTATTCCATTCACATTTATTAAAGGGACATAAACATAGAAAAATGCTCTAAAGCGTTACAGACCATTTTATGATAGCACTGGTGCTTTTATATAGGTAAGTATTTCACCTCTGCTCCAAAGTTCAAGATGGCTAGTGATTGCTGGCTACCCACATATATTGTTATTGGCTTACTGGCTGTGTTCAGATGTGGACCAGAAGTGCATTGCTGCTTTGGAGCCGATTTTAACTATGTATTTAACCCGCCTGCCAGGGTTAAAATGATAATGCAGTGTGAAACTTACACCCTCAGAGCATGTGAATTTTTTACTACTCACCATGGAAAAAGGGACCGAGCGTGTAATTTTAACTTTACCTTATTAAAGTTAACTTTGTTCCATAGGTATCCTTTGTTGAAAATTATACCTAGATAGTCCCTGGAGCAGCAATGCACTAGTGGGAAACAGCTTGCAATTGGTGGCTCCACATAGATGCCTCTAGACATTGGGTCTCCCGATGTGTTCAGTACCGTCCCAATAGTGCATTGGTTCTCTGGAACTGACTTGAACTGTGTATTTAACCCCCTTTGCAGGGGGGTGAAAAAAAGGGCAAGATTAGAAGTGTATCACTAATTTAACGTGCGCCAGTAAAGGGGAAAATTTGCCAGTTTATGAGCACACGTTAAATCAACCATTACAAGTGGATGGTTAATGCTACCGCAAGCTCGCGGTAGCACTTTCAGCTAGACTAAATTAACCAGAGGTCAGTCCTCTGGTTAATAAGATAAAAAAAACTTCCCCTCAATTTCCCTTACAGTAAAGTGGACTGTTCATTTATTAAAAATGTGAGCATCTTTATTTTTTTTTAAATAACTGCACAAAGCAGTTATAAGGGGATAAAGTGAGGGGAAAAGTGACTTTAGATTGCCGTCTATGGGGACTGTGTTTAAACACATAAGCGAGCTTTACTTGTATTACCAGCGCAAATATTGTGCTCTCTCGCAAGCACAATTTTGCGATCCACTCGTAATCTAAGCCATAGTTAGATCATTTTATTATATTAATATTTCTTGGATATAATGTGTGGAGGTTAAAGGGGCAGTCAAGTAAAAAAAAAAATCATTTATGATTCCGAAAGAACATGCAGTTTTAAGACACTTTCCGATTTATTTCCATTATCAAATTTTGCACACAGTCTTTTTATACTACTTTCTGAGGAACAAGATCCTACTGAGCATGTACACAAGCTCACAAGGTATACGTATACTAGTCTGTGATTGGCTGATGTCTGTCACATGGTACAGGGGGCCGGAAAATGAGAGAAAAAATTAAATTTGTCCGGAAAAAAATAAAAATCTACTGCTTTTTTGATATTCAGAGTAAGTGTCATTGCCTTGTCAATTATGTAATTCTATTTCATTGAGTGGTCTTAAGCAGAGGGTTCCCATGGTGAGAATTGCAAATATTACATGCGCTAATAGGCTAAAGCATGTCATTTTTGTACTACAATGTGTCTTTAATAAATTATATGTAAGCAATAGTGAAATAAGGGAATGCTATCACAAATTAGCACTTTTATGCCAATTTAAGCTTTAGTTAAATGAACATGCCATCAAAAAAATAAAATGCACATGAATACATTTCAATTTTGAATAGAAGCTTGTTTGAAATATATAAAAAAATTATTTTCATTAAAGCTATCAGTGTTTTCGACGAGAACTTAAAATGGACGTGAACATAAATAATAACTAGAACTGGTGTCTGCTCAGAGCTTTTAGTGCCTTTCATAACGCACAGAGCAGACATTCTAATGCAGAAGTGCTGGTTTATGCATAGTAAAATTTGTCAATGAAATTATAGATGTGTGTTGTAAAAATTCTATTAAAAATTTAAAAATAAACTCAATTTTGTCTGGAATGCCCCTTTATTACAGGGGGAAAAAAAATCCTTTGCATTGGTCAAGCACATAAATTATCAATCAGCTTCAGTTTAGTGAAGAAAAACAAAACAAAAAAAAATATAACCACACACACCACAAAATATACAACATAATTTTGCCAAACTTTTGACTGTGAAAAAACAAATAAACAAGAACAAGCAATCAGGGATGTTAAAGGGATACTAAACCCAAATTGTTTCTTTAATGATTCAGATAGAGCAAGCAATTTTAAGCAACTTTCTAATTTACTCATATCATTTTTTCTTCATTCCCTTGCTATCTTTATTTGGAAAAGCAGTAATGTAAGGTTAGGAGCCGGCCCATTTTTGGTTCAGCACCTGGGTAGCCGGCGCTTAAACTTACAGTTCTGCTTTTTCAAATCAAGATAGCATGAGAACAAAGAAAAATTGATAATAGGAGTAAATTAGAAAATTGCATAATCTAACTGAATCATGAAAGAAAAAATGTGGGTTTAGTATCCCTTTAAGAGTGCTTGCCTCTAATTCTGCACTTTTGCTTTTTAATAAATAGTTAGAGAAAAAGGATAATGTACTTTTCAAAGTGATAACCCCCCCCAAAAAAAAAACACGACACACCACCTTTTATAAAAGCAGCCATTTATATAATCTACTACCATTTATATAACTAAGTACCTGTTTGTGAATGTGAATATCTGATTGTTCGGGGGGACCACCTGTCGTGTACCAGCCAAGAAACTCCATGTCCTTAAATACCTGTTTAACTATGGAGAAATACTTGTTTTATTAAAAAGACAGGCAAGTAAGAGTTCATAAATGCAAGGTTACATACATATTCACTGCTCTATCTATAAAGTGAGCTTTAATCAGTATATTATTGCAGATTTATCATTCTGCAAACAGACTGTGTCCACCCAGCATCACAACTTGCACGCAGCATTCATTGCCCTATAGGTCATTACAAGAGCAATGACTCAAGTTGCTTGTCAAAAACCCTGGTCAGATCAGTCCGGTGCAATGGTGCAGAAAGTGATTAGGAAGCAACAGTCTAAACCGCTGTTTAGAATTATCAGTTGGAGGGTCGCACCCATCAGCTAATGAGCATGTATAATGGACTATAATCCTTTGCTGGTTTCCACTTAAAATGAAATCAGTTTTACAAAACTTATTTTAAAAGACATTCAAATAATAAAACACTAATTAGAACATTGTAACTATTACATGAATGCTCACTGGTGAATACATATTTAAACCCTACAAGGGGGATAACGAATGTAAACTTGCACTCAGGAGCTGCAATGCATTTCTGCTCCTCAGTAGGACACGGCGAGTGAGCCAACCAGTAAAGACATACACAAGTAGCCTGTAATCACTTCCTGTATCCAGGACTGGCACTATGGGTTCAGCTCCTTAACAGGGGAAAATATTCAGGTACCAACACGTATTTGTGAAAAAATAAAAATGTTCTAACAAATTGAGAGCACTTAAAGGGACAGTAAAGTCATAATTTGACATTCATGATTTAGACAGAGCATACCATTTTAAACGACTTTCCAATTTACTTCTATTTAATTTGCTTCATTCTCTTGTTATCCTTTGATGAAAGTTTTATCTAGGTAAACTCAGGTGCAGCAAAGAACCTAGGTTCTAGCTGCTGATTGGTGGCTGCATACATACATACACACACACACTGATTGTCACTGGCTCACCCATGTGTTAATTTAGAAACCAGTAGTGCATTGCTGCTCCTTCAGCAATTGATACCAAGAGAATAAAGATTAGATAATAGAAGTAAATTAGAAAGTTTTTTTTAAATTGTATTCTCTATCTGAATCATGAAATAAACTTTTTGGGTTTCATGTCCCTTTAAGCAGGCAATCCGAATACTAGTCCAAGGATTTTCAAAGGAGTGTGCATCTGGCATGTGCAGGCACAGTCATGTTATTTCCCTATTTAGTTTAAGGAAGTTTACTATGAAATCTCATAAGATTTAAATTAAATCTTATAGGATTACAGCAAAGCAAAACATGACCTCAGCACTGCTGACTTTGATTGGCTCTTTTTTTCCCCTCAACTTGCAGCTAGACAGCAAATGAAGTATAACTTTTTACACAGCACTTACTCTGGTAAGATGAAGAAATTTTGAGGTAAAAGATCTTCCTTTTTTTACATATAGATGCGCAGGTGATATTTTTATGTCCGCTTTTTACAGTTATGCTGCATCACTTTCAAGTGATTTAGCACATGGGTATGTGTCCCTTTAACTGATGGTAATCTATTATAAGACAACAGAAAAGTATTGTAATTAAAAAGTGGTTTATATCCCTTTAACCAAGGAAAAGCAAATTTGCTTATTAAAAACACATTCATTATTTCAAATTATTTGTATACTTCTACCAGACTAATGGATCAGTCAGGGACCAAAGATGGAAAATTTAATAATCTAGCTCAAGGCTTTCTGTATTAATTAGTTTTCCCCCCAGAAAATATGGAACCACTAATAAAATAAATACTTAGAAATCAGCAGTCATATTATAAAGCATGTTCATTTTCAGTTAACCCCCTAATCAAAGAAAAGCTAAATCTACGGGAATATGTTATAGTGAAAAAGCAGATCAAATCCAATTAAATATCAGTCACTCATTTATAAATTAAACAGATACAGTAGTATGTCAACTGAATTTTTTGTTATCTGAAAGCAGTAATTGATTGGTTGCACACAAAATATATTAAAGAACTGGATTTAAAAAAATGTATAGAACATTGTTAGATTTATTCAGAACTAAACAAAAACTACAAAGAAATAACAGATTATCCAAATTAGTGTTGTTTTGCAGTTATGTATTTACACGCCAAGCCGGTTTACAAATACGCAATTTTAATTACAGAATAAATACTGCATTTACTTTCGTCAAAAGTGGGGTCGGCTACCCCACCACCTGTAATATTTTACAATGGATTAACAGTGTGTGCAGTATGCAAATTAAATAGGATTTTTGACACTTAATAGTATTTTGAATCGATAAAAACTGAAAAATGTAACCTTGTAAGGTAAACTACCCAATATAAATTTAAAAGGACATAAAACCCAAAATGTTTCAGATAGAGCATATCATTTTAAACAACTTTCCAATTTACTTCTATTATGTAATTTGCCTAGTTCTTTTTGTGTCCTCTTGAAAAGGAGGTGGGAGCTAGCTGGTGATTGGTGAGTGCACAGATATATGTCTCTTGTCATTGGCTTACCAATGTGCTAAGTTAGCTCCCAGTAGTTTATTGCAACTACTTCAACAAAAGGATACAAAGAGAATGAAGCAAAATTGATAGAAGTTGTTTCAAATTGTATGTTCTATCTGGGTCAAGAAAAACAAATTTGGGATTTCATGTCCCTTTAATTATATATTTATAGGCAAAAACATCTTCAGAAATCTAAAATATGTCTATATACTACAATAAAAAAAATAAAAATAAAAATAAAATAAAAAGTTAATAAAAAATCTTTGTAAAACCTTAAATGCCTCAAATATTGGATGATTTTAAAAGAACATTTAATGGTGCAGTTTAAGTCCACTAATTGATTCCCATCCTTATTGTTTGTCTGCTGGTTTGTACGTAAAGTGAAATTTCGCACTGCGCTCACACAGTGAACAATAGTTTCCATCTTTACGTATCAAGCCTCGGATCTTTGAGAGTGCAGACAAACCGTGTTTTTTTGTTTTTTTCTGAGCAAGTTTTGCACACACGACATTCAGATGTAGGTTACTGCACCTTTACTATTTTTCTCTAGTGTAATATCTACGTATGACGTTGGCACATAGCCCTCTTCTCCATTCTGTCTTCTTGCTCTTGTCCAGCCGTCCCCTTTATCTTCTTCAATAATATACATAATTTCGCCTTCTTTCATTGCCAAGGTGCCTTCATTGTTACCTAGAGAGGACAAATCACAAACACAGTGGTTGAAAATCATGGGAGACACATTTTGTTTATTTAGGCTATATTCATACTTAGTGTCTAATAACAGACAATCCACAAGACAGGGACAAGCCTCCACGTGCACATCAAAAATGTACCAAAAGCAAAATGTATGATGACTGCCGGCGGACAGGCTCATAAGTAGAGAATCTGTCTTCCTGCAATTGCCACTTGCTGCATCGTATGCCAAAATCATCAAATATCTAATGTACATATTGTTAAAAAAACATTTAACTTTCAAATACGTTCCATTTAAAAATAGTGCTTCGTTTTTTTAAGATATATCAAGTGCCCTTCATTTTTTAGCCGTACCATAGCCAATGCAGTTAATCGTATTAATATACGACCATGAATGTGCGTTGTGAACGAGCATTGGGTGCGCATGTGCAGTGCATTTGTGACGCCCATGCGCTACCTTTGAACTCGTTTGCTCCATAAATCTGACAGCTCACAGCTTCATAGTGTTACTAGCAAGCGGTTTCAGTACAACTTGTGATTTGAAGTATCCTTATAAGGACAATGATAAATGCAGTAACTCAGTGCGCATGCGCCCCCCCCAGGCTAATAGTGGTTCATTTACTTATTGATGATAATTGGATCACATCAAAAGCATAAGGAAGAAGGAAAAAAAGTTTCTGGGGGGCGTTTTGGAAGTTGCTGTGATGACTTTAAAATGACAGTTTCTGTGAGTTAAAACAATATTTTATGTTCTACTATTTAGTTTCGGGTATATCACTATCAGTCCTGATATGTGGGTTCTGTGCAAAAAATTGATAACATTACGCTGGAATATCACTAACATTTCGCAAAAGCTTTCTTGTGCAATTCCTCCCCTTGCAGAGCCTGTCAATCACCCGGAATATGCGACTGTTGGGGCGACTGATCTTGCTACTTCTGAATGTGGTGGAGAAGCAAAAGAAGTGGTGTCTGCTTTTAAATATGTATCTCTGCAAAGCTTTAAAAGCTGTGAATGCAGCTTAATAAATTGACCCAAAATGTATTCAGCATACAACAACAAGAAATGCTTATTACATCCCTTTAATAAAGAGTTAGCATTCCAAAAAGCCTTCATTTTATAGCTAAATACTATTGTAGCTCAAATAGGAATTTGTTCCACCCCTCTACCGCCCTCCAGTGGTTATGTGATTTAGTATGCCTGATGCAAATATAGACATACCATCAAATGGGTAGAGAGCTCTGCAGTGTCCTATGGCCGGGAGAGGCTCATCGTCATCAAATTCATCATCAAACTCTGGATGAATGTGAGGCTGCGGTTGGACTCTTACTTCCTGGTTGGAGTCCTCTGTGTAACTTCCTTCCGGGCTACAATGAGAGAGAGAAAAATGTATACAAATGGAATTGTTCTTAAAAAGATTAAAAAAAATAAATAAAAAAAAATTCATGTGTAATTGGTATTAAGGGAGCCCCCTCCTAGACTTAGTAGCTGAAGGGCATCCAGTGGACGACATCTAGTTTACGTATTCCTTTTATGCACCCCCTTCCCCCCTAAACTGCACTAAATATTACTATATCTGTCTAATCAATCCACCAATCCATCTACCTATGTATCCATCTAAGTTCCTTAAACGACAGAAGTCATTTTATCAGTTAAGTTATTGCAGAATTTAAATATGCTACATTATTGTTGTAATAATGACCAAAATTATTTTCAGCAATAAGTAAACATTTGTACCTTTTTATTTAAATTTACTGATTTGACACTGCTTATCTTTAAAAAAAATTCAATAAAAAAATGTATTATACTGTGAAATGTTTTGTTAAAATGTTTTATTAAATATTAATAACAATAAAACTTTGTAATGCACTTTTATTAGTTTGCCAGCTTTTCCTGTAATTTAATCTTAAACTTGTGTTTTCCCCCTGTTGCCAGAGAGGCTGGAGTGCATACTGTATACTTTCGAATTTGACCCTATAACATACTACATAGTATCTGCTTCATCACTGCAAGAACTCATGTTTATCTGTCTCCATCTGCTGACACAGCCACCAATCACAGGCTGTTCCTGCTCAGGCATTTATAGATTACAATGAGCATGCATTTAAAGGGACATGAAACCCAAATTTCTTCTTTCATGATTCAGATAGAGAATGAAATTTTAAACAACATTCCAATTTACTTATATTATCTAATTTCTTTCATTCTTTAGATATTCTTTGTTGAAGAAATAGCAATGGACATGGTGAGCCAATCACACAAGGCATCTATATGTGCAGCCACCAATCAGCAGCTACTGAGGATATTAAGAGACTGAAGCAAATTAGATAATAGAAGTAATTTGGAAAGATGTTTTAAATTGTATTCGCTATCTTATTTATGAAAGAAAGAATTTGGGTTTAGTTTCCCTTAAATACAAAATACTATAAAATGTTATTATGAGACTAGAATATTCCTCTGCTGTTAGTTTTTAAATGAGTTTGTAAAGGAAATAAAAACCTGAAATAACCTGACTATATTTTGCAAATGAGCTCTAGGTGTGACTCTATAGATATAGGATAGATAGCAAGTCAGGCAATACCTCTCTCTTCCTTGTGCTACAAGATGATTGGCCTCGGTGCTGTGCCGCCTCTCTCCTCTCTGTATCACCTTCCCTTCAACTTCTGATAGCCAGGCCTATAATAATAAAATAATAATAATAATTTTACACGACCATAACCTGTTAAAAAAATAATGCATGAGTTCTTTCTTAAAGGGACATAAGCCAAATTAAATCCAAGAGTTCTAAAACACATTGTGTTTGTCTATTCTTGTGCATTTGATGAAGATGAGATGACATTTTATGACCAAATTCATACAGAAAACCAAATAATTCCAAAGGGTTCACATACTTATTCTTGCCACTGTGTGTGCAAAAACCCCCAGAATACATGTCTAAAGACCCCCTAATAAAGTTCATCTTCTAGTAGACAAGTTACTCTCTCAAAAAATATATGTATTTTGTCTGTATAATCTGGTGATCACTGTGGTAACAGTGAATACCTTGCAAGAAAAAAAAAGTGCTTTCCTTCCTAAAATAGGGAGAGTCCACGGCTTGATTCCTTACTGTTGGGAAATACAACACTTGGCCACCAGGAGGAGGCAAAGACACCCCAGCCAAAGGCTTAAAAATTCCTTCCCAGTTCCTCATTACCCCAGCCATTCTTTGCCTTTTGTCACGTTAGGAGGTGGAAGAGAAGTGTCAGAAGATTCGGAGAATCCTGAAAAAGGGTATCTGCCCTTCGAGATAGGACTGGAGTTTTAAGTAGTCATGTCAACCTCTCAGTGAGAGTATTGATGAAAGTTAGAGTCTGGAGATGCGGGGAAAGTTTTTCTGCGAAACCATCCAGACTACTATTAACATCTTCTAAGCAATCAGTGTTGACGAGTTTCACTGCCTGCTTTCTCTCACTCAAGTCCATGTCAGACTTGAGAGGCTGTGTTCTGTTCCCCAGCATGGATCCTGGAGGTAAGATCATTTCAATTTTTACACATAAAACTTTATAACAGGGTCACAGTGTGGCTCCTTTATACCTTGATAGGATCCAGGGTTAATATCCTCTGAAGGGGGTTTATTGAACAGTTGGGGTTAATTAATCAGTGTATTAATTATTTAC
>CAJPDP011221850.1:0-10840 GCA_905336975.1 Bombina variegata variegata
GAATATTGCACAGTCTAGATGTGCAAAGCTAGTAGAGACATATCTCAACAGACTAAAGGCTGTAATTAAAGCAAAAGGTGGTTCAACAAAATACTGACACAAGGGGGTGATCCTTTTTCCAACTCAGTGATTCTGTTTTTCAATTGTCTTGATTTTTGCCTGATGTGTTGGTGTTATATCTTTCACTTGAATGTTACAAGTTGCACTGAGTAATTACAACTGGATACACAAAAAATGTGTCTGTCTATATTTCAGACTGCAAAGCAACAAATATTTTGTTTGTTTTTTAGATTGGTGTATCCTTCTCAGTAGAGACTGTTCTATGCACCAATAAGTGAACTATTTCAAGATAGATGAGGCTCCATTAATAATAATGCAACTTGCAGCTGTGACAAGAGACAGATACAAATCATAATGGATTCCAAAAATTTCAAGTTGAGATTGTATTGAATTTAGACCATTGACTTAAGCAGAGATAAGGGAGAATACAGATTTATAACTATATAATTAGACACAAGGTAAAAAGTATAATGGGGAATTTTATTATCATGTCCTAGAATAGGGGTCAGCGACCTTAGCACCCCATATGTTTTATAACTACATTTCCCATGATGTTTCTATTAACACAATTTCTTCATTTTCTTGTTTTCATTTGTTGAAAAGCAGAAAGGTAAGTTCAGGAGTGTGTATGTGTACTGCTGAATAAGTTAAAGTGTAAACAGATTAACATCACATTTTTCTTCAGTCAAACAAATGTAGTTTATTCATATGGCTGATTTAAAACACAATCACAAAAAACAGGATTGTCTTCACATCAAGTCTGGTGAAATTTTCTGACTTTGCAACATTCTTAGCTCAGACCACAAGCTACTTTACATACAGTATGCGCCTAACTGGCCACATCAAAGGGGACTAGTAAAGGAGATTCTGATAAATGTGGGTTTTTGCAGTATAGAATAATTGTAGTAACTATTTGCTGCTAAGCCATTTCCCACCTGGGTGCTAAGCTGGATTTGAGTTTTATTTTATTTATTTTTTACTTTTTTTAAAATATATTTATTTTTTACTTTTAAACTTTTTTCCAGATCCCCAAGACTTATACCATTAGAAAGGTTAGACGATTACCTTTTCAACAGTGGGTCTTGGGGGTCTGTAGATTCTTAGATGCCTGAGATACAGGCTTCTAAGCAACATACCCCTTTCCCTATATTGTCCTTTTTACATTTTAAATAAAGTAGCGCAGTGATGTCAGCACATCATTGCACGTGATGTCACCATGCGAATTGTGAAGCCCCGGCAATGCTTCTCACTATTCAGGCCAGATCACTGGGGTGGGTGTAGGTAGGAGATTGCCCTCAAGGTGGATGAGTGCTAGCGACGGCTCTGAGCTGTCGTCAGCACCTGACTGGAACAGTTTTTGACGGCTCAAAGCCGTTGTTAGCATTCAAAGGGTTAAGCGTTTGTTTGAAAACTTGAAATTTTGAAAACAAATCTTACTGTTTTATATTTTAGAAAGCAACTGAAGCAGTACACACTATTAGTCATTTATGAAACTAATAATATAATTTGTCTGTAGTCTATTTTATTTAAACATTTTAATAATAAAATATGTATAGAATAGTATGTGTGTAGACATGGGAATTACATTGTAAAGCTTATTTATATTTCCATGACCATTTTTACAGATTTTTTTTCACTTTTGTTCAGTAATTAATGTGAAAGATATTGACTAGAATCAAACTGCTGCAAGTTAACATTTGTTCAGATTCTCTAATTATATTTACATAATAAACAAAATAGCATTGAAGTGTTTGTTAATAAACACATTTTCAGATTTTTTAATTTTTGCACTACAACACAATAAGTGGGAAATATATGGTTTATGAGACTATTTTTCAATTATGCAACAAATGAGAGTAGCTCACCTCAGGCATGTAATTTTTAGTAGAATTTTTTTTTTAATTAGCTTTTGACACCAATAAGAAGGTATTTTTTTATTCACATTTCACATTATGACAAAAAAAGGCACTCAAAGAGGATAATTACAAACACAATGAAAAAAAAAAAGAAAATTAAAAAGATCTATATTTTAAACAATGTAATTCTCATTTTTTTTACATTTTATTTTCCCTTTAGACATTCTCCCTTGTGTTCCTTGTGTGCTTTCAGCTTTTATCATTTGCCTCTTGTCTGTAGGTCACTGAAAGATGTGTCATTTTTAGTTGACCTGTGATGCGCTCTTTAGCCTGTATATTATGTTTTGCTATTTCTAGAAGAACAATCCAGGCAATGTAATTATACCACTTTGAACTCTGTTTAGAATCTGTATGTATAAATGCTGATATTAAGATAGGAAAATAGAACACTGTTCTATTTTTCTGCTAAATACATTTAACCTTAGCTGCAGTATAATATGCAGATACTAGAAAAGCATATGAGGCATGAAAACACAGAACAACAGGTTAATAACAGAAATGCCATTCATTTATGAGAACAAATTGATACAGAGCAGCTTTGCAGCAAATGTCTTTTTTCTAGCATATATGTTTCTAATCACATTTAAGCTAGAGTAATAACATGCCGCTTAAACATGTGAAGAACTCTCTGCAGAGCCTAAATCATTTTTTTTCAGTCTTTAAAACATAAAACACTCATTTTAATAAGCAGAGTGCTTTTTAAACTAATTATATTTTTTTGCTACAAAATAGCATTTAAATGGACAGTCTACTTAATTTTGTTATTGTTTTAATACCCACTCCCCAGCTTTTCACAACCAACATTATAATATTAATATACTTTATAACCTATAACCTTTATTTATCTGCCTGTTTCTAAGCCCCTGCAGGCCACCTCATATCTCAGTGTATTTTATTAGCTTTTCACAGTCAGACAATGTTATTTGCACTCTACTTTGTAATACCAGCACATGCAAATGTGCATTGGAATTCGAGTTAAGTGAAATTTGATAGTGACTTTGCGTTCACATTGCACACAAGCATTCCGCACTTCAATAGGCTCCGATGGGAGTCTCGTACGGATGCCATCATAGACAGAACAGAACCTAAGTGCAGAGAAGGGGGTAAGTCCTGCAGTGATGGGTAGCAAATTTAAATATATATATATATATATGTATATATACATATACCGTATATTTATGTGTTAATATGTGTATTAAAGAGAAGACGGTTGGAGTACTTGTAAAAGTAAAAATCTTTATTCGATTGTTAAAAGAAAATACATGGAGAAACTACTAGTTTCTCCATGTATTTTCTTTTAACGAGGGAATAAAGATTTTTACTTTTACAAGCACTCCGACCATCTTCTCTTTGATTCTGTTATCACCAGAAAGATTGCTTGTTTGCATGGACCTCCACTTTAGAGCCTGTACCTGCTCCGTTCCTCCTTATGTCTTCGCTTATTGTGACGTCATCATTGACGGGACAACTCATTGCCAGCTGATGGGACCGCACGCGGAGAGAGAGAGGGCGAGAGTAACCGACACAGTCGGCACAGCAGCATATAGTTGTTTCAGGATCTCTGCACCCTGGCTTACATGGTGACCTGGTATAAATTTTATGCAATAGGTCATATACCCATTTCAGCAGCAGTGGATTTGGAAGAGGCTTTTTGAGGCATTGTTTTCATTGGGGCTATATCAGGTTTAAGTGAATCTTACACCGTGGATCAATTACACAAGGTAAACTGTTTCCTGATTTCGACTACTCACATCTTTCACTTTTCCCTTTATATTATTAATATGTGTATGTACACATATTAACACATAAATATATATGTACATAAGCATATACATATATATACAGTATATATTTATTGAGAACACACAGTTCCAAAAAAACGCAATGTAAAGGCACTTTTCAGTGGCGTTTTGTTTTCTAACACCCCACACCCACCACTTTTTTAACCTCTAAAATCTGCCTAGAGCAGTATCTTTTTTATGAAAACAAAAAAATTCTACATTTTTTAAATAAAAAACTAAAAGACCATTTATTTTGGGGGCATTTGGGACACTTTTAGAAAATTAACCAGAGATCTGATCTCTGGTTAATTTTCTGAGCTCTAATTGCTACCGAGAGCTCGTCCGTTTGCGTGCGTGCGATAAATTAGAGCCCCACTTGTAATCTTGCCCAAAATGTCTCAGTTTTAATGCAACCACTATATCAGCTGCAATACAGTCATTTTTATTTATGTCTCAGACAGCCACTATATTTTTATTTATTTTTTTAAATTTAATTCTGCAATTAGATTTAGACCACAGTTGATTCAGCAAAAATATAGAGAAATTATTCTTTACAGCAGCAAAGACAAATTTAACAAATTCAAATTATCAGTCTTGTTATGTTTTAGATGGGATGGACTGGGACAAAACATCCTTCAAATTATCTAAATTACACTTTTCTAAAAAAAAAAAAAAAGCAATACACTCCATATTCAGCATTGCACCAGCAGCTCTTGCATTGCAGATTTGCGGCCAATCGGCTGCCAGCAGGGAGGTGTCAATCAACCCGATCATACTGAGCAGGCGGACAGGGTCATGGAGCAGCGGTCTCGCCAGAAACACGGGCCCTCAAGCTCCGTTAGGAGCTTGATAATTGGGCCCCTTAGGTTTTTTTTATTTTATGAATTGGAATATGGCTAATTACACTGCATAAACTCAAGCAAAAATCTCATCTAACAAATCAGCCTCTTGCTACAGTCAGTATGCAGCTACTACATTTCAAAAAAGATAAAACTTAGTTATTATTATATACTGTATTATATCATTATAATTGTATAAAATGTACTTGATATTAATTTATAGCAAACAAATGTGGCTAAAATTCACTATTTTTTTAAAGGGATATAAAAGTGGATAAACTAAATGTTCTACTTTGTGAAAACATTTTGTTTCTGCACTGTTCCTTGCATATAGCTATGATTTTAACCCTTGCAAAGAGGTTAAACATATACTTAAAACCAGTTCCTAAACAGCAATGCACTTCTGGGAGCCAGCTGGCCCCATCTGCTAAACCAATGATAAAAGGAATTTGTGTGTAGCCGCCAATCAGCAGCTAGTTCCCAGTAGTACACTGCTATTCTTGAGCCAACCTCAGTATGATTTCAACAAAGGATGACAATAAAACAAAGCCAATATTATTACAGAAGTAGACTGAAAAGTCTCTTAAAATTGCATGTTCTAACTGAATCTTGTAGATTCATTTTGTTTTTCATGTCCCTTTAACAAACGTGCCAAAACATTTACTCATCCCTTATGTTGAGAACTTACTGAAGTGAAAAATCACTTACGGCCTTTACTAAAGCAACATGTTGCATTGAATCCTCACACTGGTAATTTAAAATCAGTTACATTTTCTGCATATTTTTTATTATAAGGAAAGACAATTTTAGTACAATAAAGTTTAAGTTGAATGCAACTTTTTTCTTTCAGACTTCATATTTGATTTTTCATATAGAAGTGAATAAAGGAACCTGGCTCTCCTTGGAAATCCTTGAAATGTTCTCATAGATGTCACCTTGTTTTTTTCAGTTCTTTAAATCTGATCTCTTGTCACTTCTACGCTAGCAAGGTTGTCTTAATATATTGTATACCCTCATTCCTAGCATGCAAACAAAGCCTAAGTTAGGAAATATGAGTAAATAGGTGAACGGCCCCTGTTCATTTGAATGAGATTTTTAAAAGATTATTATTTCCACAGTTTAAATCAAGAGAAAATGTTAAGTGCTATTTTAATTATCATAAGGCTGCATAAATCAAACACTCTCTTGGAACTTCTCAACAAGGAATTTAATTTCTAAAGGGCAGACAAATCAATTTTGAAAGTTGTAGTCTCAGACAGCACGTGTAAGGCTGCAAGAATTGCAGAATAATTGTGGGAAAGGCTATCATATAAATGTATGCTATATAACTTGTTCCCGTCATATGTTTCATTCTATCATACTATAAACATTGTAACATTTTATTATGTGCGTAAAATTTAGGAAAATTTAAATACAAATAATTAATAACCTTTTATTACCAAAAATGTGAATCCCAGAAAACTGTAAAAAAAATGTTATCATGCATTTAAATAGATAGATAGATATATTGAAATACACTTTAGTTTATTTTCTCCTATAATATGACATCAATAACTTGTTAAACCAGTTGCATAGTATTACATTAATTGGGAAATTGTTCCTTTAGGTTTATTCTTGCAATTGAAATGTCTATTTTTGATTGTTGAAACCACAACACATAATGAAAATGTGAATACCTAGGTTATAGTTTGGTGTATGTACAGAACCAGATAATATTTGAAGGTCTACTTTTCCTTTAGGCACAAACCAAGTGGGCGTGTTCTTGTGAACAATGGGTTGTGGTTTCAATGAGACTTGTACGGAACTGAATAATCATTCAGATGAATCATTCAGAACAAATATTCTGAAAAATGTGTTTTTCACAATATATTTATTTTCTGTACTATTTGGCATTCAGTTAGTTTAAAATGAACCAAATACTGAACATTTATTAGCACTTACATTTATTTTCTATAAATCTAATGCATATGTTCTCTACCCCTGTCACCTTTTATACTTACCTGTAGTATGCTGGGGAGTCACGCTAATCATCTTCTTCTTCATAGACACCTATTAGGGCAGCTCCTCAGCACTCTACAGGTACATTAGTGTGACAGATCCCTTCTTTTTTAACCCAGGATGGGGGGAAGCAAATCTGGCTCTTCCTCACATAGTCCAGGGCCTAATTCTCACACATAATTTGTGCAGTCATAAGACATATGATTGAAAAGGCTTCTCTAGGATACCCTGTGTTCAAAATTAAAAGACATATGGTTTTACTATTGCTTTTGGTGAACAGAAGGCCACTAATAGCAGCTGTGAATCACAGTTCTGAAAATTGATTTTTAGATATGTTCGGCCAAAAGGTTATAGAAGGCCGCTAATTGTAGCTTTGCACCTCAGTTCTGAAAGGGGATTTTTCTATGTTTGGGCAAAGGGTTAATGGCTTGATTGCTCTGGCATATCTGCCTGCATTCTTTTATATGGTTTTCATGCCACAAACTGTCTGTATGTATGGCAAACATGATCATTTATTTTTTAAAAATACGCAAGTATTGGAATTGTCAAATGATTTACCCCTAGCATTAATACCAGTATTTTCAACTATACCCTATATGATATATTTGAAAGCATTTTTTATATATAAACAGGTTTTGATGGGAATGTTATAAAGGGGAAATGTGAATCTTATCACACTCCCCTTTTTTATTGAGGTAATGTACTTACAATTAGTTACAAGGAATGTTTTGTTGTACTCCCCCTTTGNNATAATAATAATAATAATAATCAAGAAGACATTGGCTGTGCATTAAATATACTACCTCTGTTTTTATATTTTGACATTGAGAAAAAGTTCCCCAAACATAACAGGGGCCACTCTTTTCCTTCTATTAGCTAAGGAAAAACAACGTTAAGGAAGTAGCCAGCTATTAATATACAATACACTAAGGGTTTTATGGTAAAAAGTATAGGGGGCTATAATATGCTATTGTAATGAAAATAACTGTGAAATCCATAAAATGTGTTAAACAGAAACATTATAGTTATGTATATTGTATGCAAAGCTATAAACCTTAGCGAATAATAATAATAATGCCTTTGCATCCTGTTTATTAGTGAGGTTAAGAAGCAAGTCTGGTGTTCACTTATAGACCTTTAGAACAATTAAGCATATATTAAGTAAAACCTGCTCAATGATGAAGCGAATATACTGAGCTCTATCACTGAACAGCCACCTTAAGTTACTGTCAATACTGTCTATACTGTCTATACTGTCTATACTGTCAAGTTCTATTTAGTTCCTGAAGCCCAGGCACAATAGCTGTTAAAATTCATTAGAATTAATGATAGGACCAAGTAGAGTCTATGGTGCAATAAAAGAAAGGGAGAAAATAAGTCCCCAAAGTTAAGGTCAAGTGGCTAGCAAAAATCATAAATATGTAATATTATATATTAATAATAGAGCCAAATGGTATATGTGGTACAATAGAGAGTATATTATGAGCAGGAATAATAAATCCAGTTCCTCAAGTTAGAGCTGGTTTCCCTTCATGGGGAATTGCTGCGACTCCTGTGTATCCGATCATGTGACTCCTGTTTACGTCACACATATCTCGTCTTCCTTTGTTTCTTGCAGGTATTTCTCCAGATATTTCAACAAAATCTTTTTTCAAAGTGAAGCCGTGGCAGAAGGATTGCTGGTCAGTGTAGTATGTCTGGACATACTACACTGACCAGGAATCCTTCTTTTTGACGGCTTCACTTTGAAAAAGGTTTTGATGAAATATCTGGAGAAATACCTACAAGAAACAAAGGAAGATGATATATGTGTTTTCAGTTGGAATTGAGATACAAAAAACTATTGCACCTTGAATATAGAGGTTACCCAGATTCATCAACCTGTAGCGCTACAGTTGTATATCACTTCAAAAAAACGGATCCCGAAACCTGTGTGACATAAACAGCAGTCACATGATTGGATACACAGGAGTCGCAGCAAGTCTCTCCTTCTAGACACGGACAGAACCGCCAAGAGGAGTCACACTGCAAACTGCGCTTTAAAGCTTCTATCCGATTCAAAAGGTACTTTGTATCAACGATTGTTAACCGAGAATTGCTTAGACGAACTTTATCCTTTGAATCCTTGCTCATTGGTGGTGTTTGGTGGCCATATTGTTTCACCTCATAGAAAGGAAAATCTAACCATTTTAGCGTGTTATATTTTAATCATTTGTGTTATATATATTATCTGTCAGATATGATGTTTTTTAATTAATTCAGGGAGACGTCCCTTATATATTTTAACTTATTTTGTTATACATTAAAATAACATTAAGTTGCAATTTACTTGGCTAAGCAGTTTTTATTTGTCACATAATGTTTACACTGATACAGTTATATGTAAATACTAATCCGTGCTTTTAACGCTACCTCAGTTATATATTGTGTTATCTGTTTGAACTGGAGGGGTTAAACTGAGGTTTAGCAGGATTTATTTTCTCTGGAGCGCTTTTTCTATTTCCTTTTGATTCCCTTCATGGTGAAACAACAACTGCTGGGGCCCAGGACAGTGCCGTCTCCATTATATGTGAGAGTGGAGCTCAAGCAGGGGAATGCACACAGAGATACTAATGCAGGAGAAGTAAGTGCAGCTCAAAGATCTTCAATATAAGGTGTTCTGTACTCCATCAGTAGGGCCTATATGTCTGTTGGAGAAACGGGTGTAGGCATCATAATTAATGGTGGTAGCTAGCTTTGAACTCGAGAGGAAGTGGCAGTCCCAAAATTACTGTGTGACCCATGTATTATGGGGGGTATTGGAGCGAAACAGCTAGACCACCGCTTTATGACTCAATGGTCCAGATCAGGACTGCAAGTATTTGTATCGAGCTGTGCTATGCAGTGAGTATCCAAAAAAGATAAGTAGATATGTAGATGCTGCAAGATTCCTATGATAATCAGTGAATTAAAAGTCACCCATACAGCCTCTGATTTTGCAGAATTTCATGGCCGCTGCCCGGACCTGCCCCCTCACTCCCCTTTTTTGAGCAAACTTTGCAGCATTTTTTTGGACCAGGACTTCTTTGATGTAGCGGGAAATAGCACTGGAGACATTTTTGCCAATTAGTCTCACTATGTTCTCACACTGAAGATTTTTCTGGAATTTTCAAATAAAAGTTTTGCATTCACCTTAATTTGGTAATTTAGGAAAGAGAGCCTTTTTCCAGATTCAGAGGATGTTTACAAGATGTAAGAATTAAAAAATGCTATCTGAATCTCTTAGTAGGGCATCCAATTACTTGCTGATAACAGGAAGTGTCAGCTTTAGAAGTCTTCCCACTGGTCAGCAATAAAGTAATAAACTAATAGGCTATAAATCTATCTATCTATCTATCGATCTATCTATATTCAGTACAGAGGCAATTATGAATTATGCCTGACTGGAAGCAAAATTGCAACTGGGCAGTTGTCAAGCATGAAACATTATTTTATTTTTAAATGTTGTTATATTGTACCTATTGCAGCATAACAAAGAAATCCCTAAGTCCCTATCACTGGCTCCTTGTATTTATAGGGATGTCCCCTACTCAGAAACAGTGAAAGAGGAATATATAATATTTATTTTACTTTTTTATGTAGTGTAAGGAACCCCTCCCTCTCCCCACCTCCCCCTTTAAATGATTGGGACTTTTTCTGTAATGTAGGGACCCCCTGCATCCAATATGTTTTATTATTTTTGGTAGTGTAGGGAACCCCCTCACCCTCGCCACCTCCTCCCTCTTAGAGATTGCTATATTACTGTTGTGTAGGGGCCCCACCCCTCCCCCTATTTTATTTCTGTAGTATAGTGACCCATTCCTCCCTCTTCCTTCAAAACTTGTTTTCCGAATGATAGGGTCCTCCCACCTGCAATATATTCAATTGAGCAATCTGGCTTCATATGGTAACGGAGCACTGATTAAAGATGTCGAAGCCCACAAACAGCAAGTTTCGGTTGTCACTTGACAATCAAGACTGCTTAGGCTTCCAATATGTCCGACGTAGATCTAAGTAATATGGTACACTGGGGTTTGCACAGCATGATGTAGAACTGCATCCGTTTGGGGTAAGCGGTTAAGCAGCAAGTAAAGGTAGCCCTCAGTTTACGCCGGGGTTAGGTTCCAGAAGGAATGGTTGTAAATCGAAACCATTGTAAATTGAAACCCAGCTTATAATGTAAGTCAATGGGAATGAGGGAGTTAGGTTCCAGGCCCCTCTCAAAATT
>CAJPDP011221971.1:0-10712 GCA_905336975.1 Bombina variegata variegata
TGATTGACATCCCCTGCTAGCATCCGATTGGCGTATGCTGTCAGAATTTATTAATGTGCAGCGGACATGATCCACTATATCGGATCATGTCCGCTCGCACAATAATAAATAGGCCCTTAAATGTCTTACTAATAAATAAAATAAATACGGCAACTAAAGAAATATAAAGCATCAAATTAACATTTGATCTGTGGTTTCTTTTTAAATTCCCTTATATCATAAAAAAATAAAATATGCTATAAGGGTATACATAAATATAAATATAATATTGAATACATATAAAACCCACAATCTCACTCTCTCTCTCCTACACTAAAGGAACACTAAATGCAGTAGAATTACATGATTAACAAGTACATAATAAAAAGACAATGCAATAATGCAACTCTGAATTTCAAATAAGCAGTAGAATTTTTTCAGACAAATTGATTTTTTCTCCCATTTTCCGGCCTCCTGTATCATGTGACAGACATCAGCCAATCACAGACTAGTATACGTATACTCTGTGAGCTTGTGCACATGCTCAGTAGGATCTTGTTCCCCAGAAAATGTGTATATAAAGACTATGCAAAATTTCATAATGGAAGTAAATTGGAAAGTGTCTTAAAACTGCATGCGCTATCAGAATCATAAAAGTTTATTTTGACTTGAGTGCCCCTTTAAGGTATAATATTAATACTATAATGTGATCCAGTAGCGCACAAATTAAAACTATAAGGTAGTATTTTGCGGATAGAACAGGGGTATCAAGCTCAATGTATCTGGCGTCACTGGCCAAGTGTTTTTCTCCCATAGGGGCAGCACTTAGTAGTGTATGGTGGGAGTTGTAGCCCACAATAGACATACACAGTTGTCTATATTTATCTTGTGAATGCCAAGTGAAGTGATCATTCTGGAACTGTAAAGCAACATAAAAAGGGACATTTATCCAAGAAGTGCATAGTGGGAGTCTACACTGGACAAATTTACTAGTTACACCTCTTAGAACCCTAAAAAAGAACAACTGACAGCCTAAATTAATAGTTTATCCATTAAACAAGGGAGGGCCAGATGAAACTATCTTGAGGGCTGCATGTGGCCCTGGGGCCGGCACTTTGAGACCACTGGGTTAGAATATCTTAGTATATATAAGTTTTATAGAGACCTGAATGCATCATAAAAACTGTTCAAAATATCACCACATGGCGTGTATTGCACTAAACTTAATATAATAAACAAATTATTTGTATTCTGCAAAAATGTAGCTATGTGCAGTATAGCATTGTAATGTGAGTTGATAATTGCTTTTTATGATAATATCATTTTATTAAATAGTGTTCTATTCAATGAAACACCTTTTTTATCGCTTTAATATTAAACCACAAAAGTGTCCATTAAATGCAAACTGAGGGGATATGTGGTGATTGTGATCACTATTTTAAGGCCCCTATCATACAACTAGTATGCAGGTTAATTTCTTAGCAGGGAGGGAAATGTGATAAAATCCACGGAATACATTAAATGCTCTTTAGTCATTTTATGGGATCCAATGCAGTTGGGAAGATTACTGGTGTCACCTAAGCAGCTACCTGAGGGTATAATCAACTATGCACATTAAACGTTACATCATCTGATGTGTCAGCAAACATGAATTAGGACAAGGGAAGCTGTATAAATAGGAGCTGGTCCCTGGTTACTGTACTGTATGGCTCACTGCTCCTCAGAAATCTTCAGAAAGAAAAAAGGTAAGTGGGTATCCATCTTCTCTGTGCAGCTTCCAGTCGTTACTCTTGTCTTTTATATATAGGACCTCTGCGTATACTTCCAGGAAGATACGATGTAATACATCATAAAAGGAAAGAAAAATCATACAGCAGATAACAAAATAAAATACTTTGTATGATTAATGGGAATATATATGTAACTCAGTTTTACATTGGTCAATATAGAGTAGATATCCACTGGATACAGCATTTGCTTAGCTAGTAATGCTCAAACCTTGTGCAGGGACCACAAGGCAGTTTTGTTAGCTATAAAATGCATTATTAAATATTTGAAACAGCAAAAAAGATATCTTGGTGATATTTTTGATAGTTATGAACATAAAATCCAAGTAGGTATTTATTTAATCAATATTGCTTTTTTACTTAAAGCATCCCTAAGGTCATTTTTCCATCCAACACTGATTTTTAAAGTAAGATTAAGCTAAACTGGCTAAACTGTATTTAAGAACAAATATAAAACACATATATGTTATGAAGTTGTTTATTGTTTCATTACATAGCCCATAGTTAAGCATCATGAGAGCTAAAATATCTGCTGTTCTGGTGCCCCAAACTGTCCTGAATTTACAGGGGTAGGTTGGTGAGGTCTCCCAGCAATAGCTCATGATGAAGACCTGGTATTACTTCATGGTAAACTTCTTTGAACAGTAAAAACAAAAACTGGCACTTCTTCCAAAAAAAGCAAACTGCTTTATTGTCACAGGGTAAAATGGCATAGCTGAATACTGATGCATTTTGGCTGCTGTCGTACTCATGGATGTTTTTTGCACCCCCAAAATGTTATTGTCTGAAACCTCCCCTGATTCAAATATGTTTAGAGGAAACAGTCTGTAAGTTTATTATATACAGCTACAAATTCCCATATCTGGAATTCCAAAGACAGGAATTTACATTTTAAAAAAAAATCATTTTTCCATCACTAGAAAGTCACAATCTTCTTTGCCTGCATCCTTGATTTGGTTTTGTGTGCAAATTCTAGTTAATATTTATTTAAAACAACATATATTACTTTTCTTATTACAGTACTGCACTTTCTGAGTGTACTGTGTATGTAAAAATGTTAAAAATGCTATAGAACTACCTATAGGTTGCATGTATAATTTAAGCTGTTTTATGATATGTAAATATTGCCTAAATGACATAAGATACTGTCGTTTACACTTGGTCCCATCCCCTCTCCAAGCTGTTTCATTTTACAGATGCAAATATGCAACTGTTCTGAAAACTATTTAAAAATCCAAACCTTTTCCAGTCCTAAACAGTTTGGATAAAGGGTTTTGCGCATGTATTTTGATAATGACTAGGTGTTGTAACAGAATAGAGCTTGTTCTTGCTAGCATTGGTTGAAGCATCGCCTCTAGATTTGTCTCATAATTTAGCAGAGTTTAAGATGATAACGCAAAAAGTTACAGTTAGGTTGCTGAGTTTTTGTATAGTAGGAATCACATAATTTAGATCTGGCTCATAACAACGTTTGTAAGTAAATAGCAACACACTTGTTAAACCCCTAACAAGAGGAGAGCACTTTCTTCCTCATGCTAAACTTACCAACAGGACTTGAAATATGTAAAATAAGTCTAGTAGGATAACCCTGAGCCAAGTAATTGATGCTTTGATTTTTATTTGACTTATTTAATTTGGGTTAATGCAGGTTATGTTACTTTATGACATTAATTATACTTCATAAAAGTCAACTTGTTTCAATATTATAGAATCAAATAGAATATAACAGGAAAATAAGTTCATTTAACACCATCCAGTGCTGTGATATTTATCATTGTCTGGCCAAATGGGCTAAAATACATTGCTAGTGCAGCCCTATCTACAGTTGTCTCATATTGTCACTAGTGTTTTGAGTGACTGTTTTGTGACGGAATCTCCTGATTTATTTTTGTGTCCAAATTTGTTAGCATCATTCACATTATGTTGATAATGTTGCATTGTGTTACCTGGTTTTCCATTAAATAAGGGAATTGATGTTGACATGAACTGGTTGTCAGCCTTCCTTAAAGGGGCAGTGTACTGTAAAATGCTCTCTCCCCCCCCCCCCAATTATCTGTTTTACCTGCTGGGCTGTATTGAATTACTTACAAATAGCTCCTTTACCTTTATTTTGAAATTTTAAATAGATATTTTTTTTGCCTGCAGTATCCCCACCTTTACTGAAAATTGCAATATTGGCTATAGGAAACTATGTATTTGACTGTTGTATATAGACAGAGATAAGTAAGCATTGTGTGTATAGAAAGTGATAGGCTAAGGAGATCCCTGCTAGCTAAGTCCATATTAATCAACGGTGGTATTAAAGAACAAACCCAGCTATTTCACATACAAAACTTTCTCATATATTTTAGACTCTGCTGGTGGTATAACAAGTAATTGGAAACACATTCAGGGGAAACAAATTTTACACTGTCCCTTTAACTAACAAGGGATGAACAAATCATGACAGTTTTTATATAATATAACTAAAGTTGTATTTAATCTATCTAAATATTACTGGTATATGGACCATCCCGTATTTGAATGCCAAGTTTCACTATCCAACATTTATATTCCTCATCATGCCTATTCCTCATGTGTATCATATGTCTCCTTTTCTAACTATACTATTAAATCCCCTTTCACTCACTTACCTTTCCCCTTGCCCTGGGAAGAGAAATCTGAAATTGCAAATGTATGGCTATTGACACCTGCAGGGGTGATCAACCTTGGCCCTCCAGAGGTTTTGGAACTACATTTACCATGATGGTCAGTCAGCTTAAAGTGTCTGGGCATCATGGGAAATGTCATTCTAAAACAAATGGAGTTCCAAGGTTGATCACCCCAGCAAGAATTAGGATACTACAATAATTGGGGTTGCCTAGGGCTCACTACACAAAGCTGTGAGTGGTTAGCATTTCTTAGTCATATGTTGTAATATTTAAAATAATAAATACAATAAGTTAGTAATGTTTGCCCCTGAAAACAATAATGCTATTTCAGGTTATCCAGACTTGGGTTTTTCTGCATAAAGCATTATATCCCACTGTTGCTATATCTCAGTCTTTACAGTCACTTAAAAGTCTCACCACTGTTTTCAAGTTGTTTTCAAATTTAGTGAACAGATTCCAGAGAATAATACTCAGTGCATCTGGTCCTTAGTTGTAAATTACTTGCTCTCCTATCTCACATACTCACAGTGACAGTCTCATTTTTTTTACCTCTCTTTTGGCTTTCCTTACTTCTCCACACACCTGTTTTTATTTGAGGAATAGATTCACTAAATATCATAAGATAATCAATAAGAGAGATGCACATATACGTACATACATATACATACGTGTGTTTCTTTGTGACCCTGTTTGTTATTCCATGAATAAACAAAACTAATAAAACATTGTAAAGTTAGTCAATTTGGACACTTTGATCAAAAGGCTTCATATAAAATCTAGAATACTATATCAGTGTTCCTCATGATTAAAGAAATTTTTTTATGAATATGTTTTTTGCCCTGGCATTAAAATATAATCTATATGGCAAAAATAAATAAGAGTAAACACTTTTTAGAAACTGGTCTAGCTGGCTGAAGTTGTGAGTGAATTTACTTAAAGAGACATGAAACGCAACTTTTTTTCTTTCATGATTCAGACAGAATATACCATTTCAAACAACTTTCCAATGTACTTCTATTATCTAATTTGCTTCATTCTCTTGGTATATTTTTTGTTAGAAAGAATATCTAGATATGCTCAGGAGCTTGGAGCCAGCTGTTGATTGGTGGCTGAACTTGTATGCCCATTTTCATTGGCTTGCAAATGTGTTCAGATAGCTCCCAGGAGTACATTGCTTCTTCTTCAATAAAAGATACCAAAAGAATGAAGCAAAATTGATAATAGAAGTAAAACGGGAAGTTGTTTAAAAAGTATTATCTATCTAAATTGAGAAAGAAAAATTGTGGGTTTCATGTCCCTTTATAGGGTGGTGATTACATGTGTTAACCTGCCAGATAAAATGAAAACATGCTTATGATGGGCATAGAGCGTTTACAAATATAGGACCACGTAGAAACTAAGGACTGAATTTTGAAACAGAGCATCATGCAAACAATATAGGTCAGACATTCTTATCTGTCATTAAATTGTTTCTTTCTCTTCTCTCTGACTTTACCCTTTTTCTGTAATAAGCAGAGAGAGAAAATGAGAGAGAAAACTGGATTTTCCCACTATTTATATGGATAAAGAATAAGATAAAATAGATCCGAGATCTCAATAGATTTTCTTGAGACAGAGAGCTGTGGACATTTTTTTAAATACAATGTGCAATCTCTTTTCGTTAATTTTGATCTTTAGATAGCAATGATCTAAATATGTGGAAAGTTAAAAGTTGTTTACTATTTTTTACAGGTTTAAGAAAATCATAAATCATGTCAGACCTCATGCAATCTATCGACAGCATCTTAGAAACCTTCCAAAAATATTCCCAAACTAAATCTCTTGGCCACAAACTTAAGAGGGAAGAAATGGAGCAGCTCATACAGGCTGAGCTGTCCGAGGCCATCAGGGTAAGTTTGTAGAGTAAATATTTTTGTATCTTTAATGAACTTCTGTTAAATAATTTACAAGATGAAATTGTTCTATTCCTACCAAATCTGTGTTACAGGAAGTACAGAGATATTTATGGGAACATTAATGTTTTATGAGTGCTTTTCCAATCTCTTTAATTTATCATGGTTGAAGGAAAAATGCACTTTTAAATTCCAGTTTGGACACTGGCTTGGCAATGTAAAAATAGTAGAGCTGGTTTATCTAAGCCTCTCTATGTTATCTTCTTTTTCTTGTGTGTTTTTACTGTTTTATGCGTCCTTTTTTTTCTTTGTAGAATACAGGAGATGCAGAAACAATCAACTTGGTTATGAAAGCTCTTGACAGAAACAACGATGGTGAAGTTAGCTTCAATGAATTTATGAATCTGGTTTGTGCTGTTGCAAAGGCATATAATAGGCACTTGATGAAGTATAAATCTTCTTACCTAAGTGGAGTTCTATCACAACAAAATGGCAATGCTGCAATTCCATCTGTGGAACCCATCCAGAACCTCCAGAACCAGCAGGTACTATATACACCAAATCTGCAGCAAGGCTCATATTATGTAGCCAACCCACTTGGTCATTCTGTTTATATACCACCAGCACCTCATACAACAGTCCAAGTGGATGTTCAAAATCAAACACAAGTACCACCTGCAACCATCCAAATACCAGCTCAAGTGTCAGTTCAGGTCCCACAAGTACCAGCTCAAGTGTTACAAGTACCAACTCAAGTTCAACAAATACAAGCTCTGGTAACACCAGCTCAATTGCCAGCACAAACCCCAGATCAACTGCCACCTCAAGCCCAAGTTCAAGTGCAATACCTAGCTCAAGTGCCAATCCAAGCGGCAGTTCAAGTGCCATCTCAAGAACCAGTTCAAACACCATCCCAAGCACAGGTTATAACTCAAACACCACCTCAAGCATCATCCCAAGCACCATCTTTATTACCAGCTAAAACATTGGTCCAGGCACCAAATACATCACCTCAACAGCCATCTCAAACACCAAGCCAACTACCAGGACCAGTCCAAGTACAAGCTGAAACCACAGGCCAAGTAAAAACAAAAGCAATAGATCAAGTACCAGCCACAGTATCAGCTCAGATGTCAGTGCAACCATCAACTCAAGTAAACAGTCAATCAACAGCACAGGTGTTTCCAGCAATGCAAGTTCAATCACAGCAATATGGAATATTGCCATGGGCAAATCTGGAACCAGCTATCCAAGCACCTGGTCAAGTACAGGTTTTAAATAATGTATTGCAAGCTCAGAACCCAATCCAAGTGCTACCACAAGAACAGGTTCAAGTAATACAGGCACCAGTTCAAGCACCAACACAAGTACCAACTCAAGTTCCAGTGCAAGTAACTTTACAGACAGCAGTCCAAAGCCCAGCACAAGCACCAGTCCAAATCCCTTCACAGATATTAGCCCAAGTCCCAGTGCAAGCTCCAGTCGAAGGAACAGTTCAAGCCCCAGCACAAGTACAAGTTCAGGCACCAGTCCAAGTACCATCTCAAGTCCCAGTACAAACCCCAGCACAAGTGCCAGTTCAGGCACCAATCCAAGTTCCAAATCAAGTACAAATCCAGGCATTAGCCCAAGCCCCAGTACAAATACCAGTCCAGGCTGCAACCCAAGCCTTAGTGCAAGTTCCATCCCAGGGAGCAGTTCAAGTACCAGCACAAATACCAGTGCAGGAACCAGCCCTAGTACCAACCCAAGCTCCAGTGCAAGTTTCAAGTCAAGGACCAGTTCAAGCCCCAGCACAAGTTCCTGTCCAAGTACAATTCCCAGGACAAGTAACTGTCCAAGCACCAGCTCAAGTCCCATCTCCAGTACCAGTCCAAGCACCTGTTCAAGCTCCAGTGTTAGTACCAGTCCAAATCCCAGCACAAGTACCAGCCCAGACACCTGTTCAAGCTCCAGCACAAGTACAATTCCCAGGACAAGTAAATGTCCAAGCACCAGCTCAAGTCCCATCTCCAGTACCAGTCCAAGCCCCTGTTCAAGCTCCAGTATTAGTACCAGCCCAAATCCCACCACATGTACCAGTTCAGGCACCTGTTCAAGCTCCAGCACAAGTTCAAGCCCAAGGACAAGTAACTATCCAAGCACCAGCTCAAGTTATATCTCAAGTACCAGTTCAAGCTCCAGCAGAAATACCAGGCCCATCACAAGTACCCATCCAAATCCAAGCATCAGTTCCATCTCAACTGCCAGTGCAGGTACCAATCCAAGTACCAACTCAAGTACCAATACAGGCACCAGTCCAAGTTCCATCTCAAGTACCAGTGCAAGTAACTGTACAGGCACCAGTCCAAACCCCATCACAGGTTCTAGTTCAGACACCAGTCCAAGTCCCAGTGCAAACATCAGTCCAAATATCACAATTCCCTCAAGTAACTTCTCAAGAAGCAGCTCTGCAGGCCCCTGGATATGGAATGCGCCAGTGGTTTTTCCAAGTGCCAGTGCAAGGCACCAGTTCAACCATTCAGGCACCGGTTCAGCTTCCAGCACAAGCACCTGTACAAGCCATAGCACAAGTGCCAATTCAGACACCTGCCCAAGCATATGTTCAAGTACCAGCCCAGGCACCAATCCAAGTACAATCTCAAGTATCAGTGCAGGCACCTGTTCAATATCCAGCACAAGTATCAGTTCAGACCCCAGTTCAAGCCGAAGTCCAAGTGCCAGTCCAGACACCTGTCCAAGCATCAGTTCAGCCATCTGTACAGGCTCCTGCACAAGTACCATCCCAGACGCCATTCCAAGTCCCAGCACAAGCATCATTCCAGGCATCTGTTCAAGCTCCAACACAAGCACCAGTTCAAGCCCCAGTAAACGTGCCAGGCCAGATACCTTCTCAAGTACCAGTTCAACCATCAATTCCAGCACAAGTACCCACCCAGGCACCAATCCAAACCCCATCTCAAGTTTCAGTTCAAGCTCCAGCAAAAGTAATTTTCCAAGTGCCAGTTCAGCTTCCCACACAAGTACCAGTCCAGGCATCTGTTCAAGCCCCAGCACTATTACCAGTACAAGTCCCTGGGCAAGCACCTTTCCAAGCACCAGTTCAATTCTCATCTCAAGTACCAATACAGGCACCGGTCCAAGTTCCAGCTCAAGTACCAGTACAAGTCCCAGCACCTGTGCAAGTTCCATCTCAAATACCAGTCCAAACACCTGTTCAAACTCTAGCACAAGTACCAGTTCAAGTCCCAGCACAAGTACCTTTCCAAGCATCTATTCAAGTTCCAGTCCAAGCTCAAGTTCAGGTTCCAGCACAAGTACCAATTCAGGCACCAGTTCAAGCACCAGCACAAGTACCAGTCCAGATATCAGTCCAAACCCAAGCACAAGGAAATATTCAGGTACCAATCCAAGCCCCAGCACAAGTACCAGTCCAGGCACCAGTCCAAGTAGCAACTCAAGTACCAATTCAGGCACCAGTTCAAGCCCCAGCACAGGTAAATATACAGGTACCAGCACAAACCCTAGCACAAGTTACAGCCCAGACACCTGTCCAAGTAACATCTCAAGTACCAGTCCAAGTCCCAGCTCAAGCAACAGTTCAGGCATCTGTTCAAGCTCCAGCACAAGTACTAGTCCAAACCCCATTACAAGTGCCAGTCCAGGTACCAGTCCACGGCCCAGCACAAATTCCAGTCCAAATGCCAGTTCAAGATCCAGTGCAAGTAATTGTACAGACACCAACTCAAATTCCAGNNAAGTACCAGTCCAGGCACCAATTCAAGTACCAGTGCAGATTTCAGCCCAGGGACCAGTTCAAGCACCAGGGCAAGTTCCAGTACAGCAACCACAAGTAACACCTCAAGTAGCAGCTCAAAATCCTCCACAGGCCCCTGGATATGGAATGTGCCATTGGTTTTTCCAAGTGCCTAATATAAATCAACAACAAGCTCAACTGCCAGTACTGGTGCCTGCCCAAATGCTGACACAAGTACCCATTCAGGCACCAATTCAACTTCCAGCACAAGCCCCAGTACAAGTGCCAGTACAGACAACTGCTCAGGCAACTGTTCAAGTACCAATTCAGGCATCAGCCCAGGTCCCAGTACAAACCCAGTCACCAGCCCTAGTTCAAGCACCAGTACAAGCACCAGTTCCAACACCTGTTCAAGCACCAGTTCAGCCATCTATCCAGGTTTCTGCACAAGTACCAGCTCAGGCACCAGTGCAAGTCCCATATCAAGTAACATTCCAGGCACCCATTCAAGTTCCAGCACAAGTACCAGTTCAAGCACCAGTTCAAATTCCAGCAAATGTACCAATCCAAGCACCTGTTCAAAATGCAATATTAGTACCAGTCCAAATGCCAGCACAAGTACCAGTCAATGCACCTGTTCAAGCTC
>CAJPDP011222081.1:0-12453 GCA_905336975.1 Bombina variegata variegata
ATACTGCTGCTGAACTCTGCTTGTTTGACCACTCTGCTTGATTAACCCCTAGTGTTCTGGATTGCCTCTCTGTTGCCAAACTCTGCCTGCCTGACCATTCTAATGGTTTACCCTTGGACTGCTTTACTGTTACCAAACCCTGCCTGACCACTCTAGTTGTTATCCCTTGGACTGCTTTACTGTTGCCAAACCCTGCCTGCCAGACCATTCTAGTGGTTTAAACCTTGGACTGCTTTACCATTGCCAAATCCTGCCTGCCTGTCCTCCTCTTTACAAAGTCTGAACGCCTGTCAGACAAAACACGTTGAGTTCATCACGCTCCAACCCTTGACGATCACTGATGCATCAGGAATTTTTGACGGACGATGCTGCTTCTGAGTTCTATCTCGCCGGGTGCATCTACGGATTAAATGATCATTGGAGACTTTTATATGCTGTACTTTTCATTTAGTTCAACACACCTGAAGATTCATCAAAATGGAAGTTTCCTGTAACAGTCAGCAGCTCCCCTGGTTTTTGCCATACTATACTCCAGAGACAGCATGAAGTAATATCCACACCTATACCATACTCCAAGGGTGGAAGGAAATAGCTTGACTCTCTAGCTTACGCTACATTTGGACTCCTGAGTGACACTCAATTTACCTTGAGAGATACCTCTACCTATTGATGGTAAATTTTCGATGATATTTTACTAGGACTTTGGACTTACTATGTTTTGCACATAATCTTCTGATTTGAACATAATTTAATGTGTTCTTGTCCGCTTCATGGTATATTTAATAGTCAATATAATTATTCACTCACTCACTAGGATACGCTATATAGGGAGCGCTTTGTATCTTTTCTTGTTTTAAGGTAAAAAAGCTGTTAGCTTTGGGGCAATGCTCTGCAAAAGGTCCTTTTAACGGCTATTGGTAGTTTATTTTTAGATTATTGGGTTGTTTTTTTGGGGGGTATTAAAATAACAATTATTTTTATTATTTTGGATCATTTTGTTTGTCATTGTTTGTAATGGTAGCTTTTTATTTTTTGTAATTTTAGTGTTTATTTTTTTTTTTAATGGTAGTTTTATTTTTTGGTAATGTTAGGTTTTATTATTTTTAGTAATGTTAGGTTTTTTTGTTTTTTTATTGGTAATGTAGCTTTTTGATTTTTTTAATTATTTATTTTTGTAAAAGTGTGTTTTTTTTTAGTTTGAGCTTAGGTTTTAACTTTGTTTCACAGGTAAGTTTTTATTTATTTTAAGGTAGTTAGTATATTTTAACTTTAATTTAGGTGTCTTTTTATTTTGTTAAAGTTAGAGGGTGTTAGGTTTAGGGGTTGATAGTTTAATTTAGGTATTTGTGATGTGGGGGGACGGCGATTTAAGGGTTAATAGCTTTATTTAGTGTTGGCGTTTTAGGGGTTAATACCTTTATTTAGTGTTGACAATGTGGGAGGACAGTGGTTTAAGGGTTAATTACTTTATTTAGTGTTGGCGATGTGGGGGGACAGCAGTTTAGGGGTTAATAGCTTTATTAAGTTTTGGCAATGTGTGGGGACGGCAGTTTAGGGGTTATTAAACTAGGGTGTTTATGTTAGGGTTTTAGGTTTTTTGAAACAAACAGTATATCCAAATCAAGGATATATTAAAAGTCCCAAAAAGACTGGAAATCGGTTTGTTCAAAATAGTGCATGATTGTAGTTAATTCCGGGTTATCGGAATTAACCACAAACAAGCACTTGAATGATTTTGAACAAACTGATTTCCAGTCTTTTTAGGGCTTTTAATATAGCCTTGATTTGGATACACTTTGTTTTGATTTTTTATATTTGTATTTTAGTGTTATCCTTCACTGAGTGACACCTGTTTTTTATTCACAGGTTTTTTTGAAAACTTTCTTTTCTCCATAGACTTCAATTGGGAATGCGATTATGCGATGGCGAATTTGCAATCGCAGGTGTTCATTTTTTTTCAAACAATTTTTCTCTATTGATCTCTATTGGGGAATACGTGCACAAGCACGCCAAGTCAGAACTTGGTTTGTATGAGATATGCGGGTTACCGCAGCATAACACACGCGAAAAGAAAGTTTTCTTAAAACTTGTAATGGCGGCCCAATGGAAACTGCGTTATAGCCACATTGCGTGGGGTGTGTTCGCAAAAGGATTTACCGTGCAACTTGTAATCTGGGCCCTAGTTAGCCAATCAGAAGAGACAAATGTGTGCAGGTACCAAGCAGCAACTAGCTGCCACTAGTGTATGATATGTGTGTATTCTTTTTTAACAAGGGATAACAAGAGAACGAAGCACATTTTAAAATATAAGTTAATTTAGAAGTGCTTTAAAATAACGTGTTCTATCCGAATCATGCAAGTATAATTTTGACTTTCCTATCTCTTTAATACTGCTGTGTTCTATGCAGTGATTTCTTGATCAGTGGAGTGGAACAAATATATCTTTATTTAACAGGTCAAGAGTAGAGGAGACAGAATAAATTAATATTCATAATTCTTTTCAGAGTGTGTGTCCCCAGATTACAAAAAAATGCAAATTGTACTAAGAAATGAAAATTAATTGTGAGTATATTCTTTGTATATAATTTTTAAAATATATATAAGTTTGTTATCACTTTAAGAGAACAGTTTTTTTTCAATACATTTAATATTCAATTTAATTATTAATGTTGCATATTTCTTATATAAGAAATGTATAATAAACATTAATCTTTACCTACTAAAAAATAATGGCTAATATCTTAGTCCAAAATGATCAACTCATGTGGTGATTAATTGTGGCATAATAAATCAATTTAAAACTTTTTGTTATTACAATCAGTACAAACATTTGCAAAAATCAGATAACAATGGACTGTGATAAGGCATCAAATGCTGTTAGAAACATAACAGATTAGTTTTCAAATTTGGTAAATAACTTGTCGTATAACATCAAAATATATATTTCAGTAATGTTATCTTTTTTGCGGGTGTTTTCTAAGCTTTGATTATGCCTGATGAAACAACTTGTAATTTTACTTGAGAAATATTTTTTTTGAATGTGTTTATTTTTGTAAGCACTATTGTAGGCATCTTTCTCGATTTTAAACTATTTTACATCTCCTGATTATCGTGGGGCTCATGGTTGGAGTGCAAATTGCTGACCAGAAGTATTCTAGTGTAAAGTGATTTTTATATTGTCTTTTTATTTCATTGTCCCATATAAAGCCACAGGAGCCCATTTATCAAGCTCCGGGTTGGAGCTTGAGGGCCCGTGTTTCTGGCGAGCCTGCAGGCTCGCAAGAAACAGCAGTTATTTAGCAGCGGTCTAAAGACCGCTGCTCCATAACCTGTACGCCTGCTCTGAGCAGGCGGACAGACATCGCTGAAAATCAACCCGATCGAGTACAATCGGGTTGATTGACACCTCCCTGCTGGTGCAATGCTGAATACGGAGAGCGTTTTGCTCTTCGCATTCAGCGAGGTCTGGCAGAGCTGATCTGTACTGTCGGATCAGGTCCGCCAGACCTTTGATAAATATCCCCCACAGACTTACTGCACTATGAGGAGTCTCTTGTTCTTCAATACTTCCAGTGGGATTATTTAAAGGGACATGAAACCCACATTTTTTCTGTCATGATTTAAAAAGAACATGCAATTTTAAACAACTTTCCAATTTACTTGTATTATCTAATTTGCTTCATTCTCTTTATATACTTTGTTGAAAAGGCTCAGTAGCTGCTGTTTGGTGGCCACATGTAGATGCCTCGCTTGATTGGCTCACCCATGTACACTGCTATTTCTTCAACAAAGGGTATCTAAAGAATAAATCAAATTAGATAATAGAAGAAAATTGGAATGTTGTTTAAATTATATTCTCTAACTAAATTGTGAAAGAAAAACTTTGGTTTAATTTCCCTTTAAAACCCAAAGAGGAGAGCAGGCAAAGCTGTGCATAGTTTGAAGCTTTTGAAAATTTGCATTTAATTCCATAACTTGTGGCTATTGTATATACATTGTTGAAGAATAATTTAATGATATTTATTATTAAATCGCTGGTTTGTGCCTTCTTTGTTTTTAACATAATTATTTTATATTGTTGTGTGATTTTATTTTATTCACTTTTAACTTTTCTTTTTTTTTAGGATGTTTTAGTAATTAAAATGACCCAATTTCAATATTTTATAGCACTAGGTTATATTATAAAAATATTTTAAATAACAAAATAATCTTCCTCTAAAACACAAATTATAGAGAGGAAGAACCAATAAATATATTAGATTTGTTTCACATATGTAAAGGAACAAACATTATGAGAAATGTTTTCAAAGCTGAAAAATCCTTTAATGAGTTTAACGGGGTATACAAATCAAATATTCACTTTCAAATTTGACTAGATGCATTTCTGCTGTATGCTTTTAGTTGTAAAAATGCTTAAAAAAGTAATCTAACACTGTTTAGGACATCATGGACACTGATCATACTCAGATATCAAATGCATATGTATCCAGCTTACCAGTATATGATAAAGGAGTAACAGACATAAGTACTTTTTACAGAATGTGTAATAAGATTTTTTGATAAGCA
This sequence comes from Bombina variegata variegata, assembly GCA_905336975.1. Lineage (NCBI taxonomy): Eukaryota > Metazoa > Chordata > Amphibia > Anura > Bombinatoridae > Bombina > Bombina variegata. Next base: position 4,567 of record CAJPDP011222081.1, read on the forward strand.
GAGATGGATGGATAGATAGATAGATAGATAGATAGATAGATAGATAGATAGATGATAGATAGATAGATAGATTTTTATTTATTTTGATTATTCCAAAAGCAATTCAATTATTTGATCTTCCTAAAGCGGTAAAACGTGTTACACAGTGCCACAGTGCCACATCTTTTCCATGTTTAATAATATTGACACAATAAAATGCTAAGCTAACATAAAGCCCCTACTTTTAATAAAATATTATCTGCTTGGACTAATATTGCAATTGCCACCCACTGACATAATTTGTTTCACAGTCACAGTCTGGCAGCATGAATCAAAGGTTGACATTCTAATTTCATGCACACATGGGTGTTTGGCTAAGGAGGTCTCTGCTTCTGAACCATTCACTCAATACCTGTGTAAATCAGGGAGACAGTGGGGTATATTCTATTCTATCTGAACACATTATATTAAAAAAAGATCCATTTAAGTCTATGATAATTATTGTTGACAAATTATATGATACATTTATTCTGCTGTAAATGTATCTACCCAAGATGAAAATCTGGTTTAACCTTTTATACAAATGTGTTTTCATATTATTTATTTTACATAAATTCAGAGTTAAAATAACAGAATGCAGCAAACATTTTTTAATTTTTTAATTTTAAAATTCTTTTCTGAGGTATATATTTTAACAAAGCACAAGTGAGACTCTAATGACAGGATAACAAGGACATTGAGTCTTTATAGGTATTTTTCAAGGGGAGAGTGACAACAAAACTAAAAGAAAAAATCATTAAAAGGAACCAATGACTTATCCTTACAAAGCAAACTACAATAGTATAGATTGAGATAAAAAAAAAAAGGGAAAAGGGCAGAAGGGAGATACTGTTATGGGAAGCAGCTCTAGGAAAGAGAGAGAGAGAGGCAAAGAAGAACAAAACCAGAAGTGCAGATGGTGCAGCTGGGAGAAAAATAAAATAAAAAACATAACAACACAAAATGGATATTATTAATATTCCTTTTTGCAAAATACAGTTTAATAGAAATATATGTGAAACGTTTTTGAAAAAGCTAGGAGCAATTTAGTACTGAAGAGCTGTCCTTTTTTTGAATATCTTAAATTATATCTACCTGTATTTTTAAGTGCACAGTTGCCCACCACCTCAGCACTGCTTTTTTATATGGGGATGATATAGTCAACCTGAGGCTGTCTCTTCCGAATCATTAAAGGCAGCACACTCCTGAGTGATTCTTGTGAAGGGAAAGAGGAGTACACCATAGGCTACATGTACGAAGCAGCGAAAGCTGCTCCAGAGTCCTTGCAGGGTTTGCATATGCGAGCCTACTTCCCGCAATGTAAGAAGCAGCGGTCATTAGACCGCTGCTTCTTACACCCTACGCCACCTCTGAGGTGGCGAAGGAAAATCACAGAGCTTGCTCGCTCTCAGTGAATGACAGCCCCTTCAGTCATGCAATTGGTCGCTCGAATGAAGGGGCGGGCATTACACACTCTGATAACAGATCCACTGCCCGTGTATAGCGAAGGCCGCCCGCCAGTTAGTACATGGAGCCCCATGATAATTATCTAAAATTCTTGTGATCTTCTCTAAGAAACCTCACCTTTCCTGGTGAAACTCTCTAAAGGTAGTTTTTTTACCTTGATAACAGTGTGTTGCAAAGGAGTGTTCCCTGCAAGGTAGTGTGCATCTGGCATGTGCGGGCACACATGTTATTTTCTTATTCAGTTTAAAGAAGTTTACTTTGAAATCTCATGAGGTTTAAATGAAATCTCATGAGATCACAGCAAAACATTGCATAACCTCAGCACTGCTGATGCTGATTGGCTATTGTATTTTTTTTTTTTTTGTTTGTTTTTTTATTTCAACTTGCAGCTTTACAGCAGCTCTAACTGACCTCAGAGCACTTACTATTGTGAGCTGATCAAATTTTCAGGTAAAATATCTTCCTTTTTGCATAGAGGTATTCAGGTGATATTTTCATGTCAGCTTTGTACAGTTATGCTGCATAACTTTCAAGTGACTTGGCATATGCGTATAATGTCCCTTTAAGCATGTGAAGGAGATGCATACATTACAAACAAACTGTAAATTAAAAATGGTATGGAATTGAAATGAACTAGCAGTGTCTAAATGTGAAAAACTGTCAAAATGCACTTGGATTAGGGGCAGCCTTCAAGGGTTTATAAATTAGCATATGAGCCTACCTAGGTTTAGCTTCCAACAACGAATACCAAGAAAACAATGCAAACTTGATGATAAAAGTAAGTTGGAAAGTTGTTTAAAATTACATGCCCTATCTGAATCATGAACATTTAATTTTGGCTAGAATTTCTCTTTAAACTATTCTAGGATAACTACTTTGTTAGTTAAATTACAGATATAGTAAGTGTTTAAAACATGTACTATTGTTTTCCTAGAGCTTATTATTTATTGTTTGGCACTGACCCACTGGCCAATAACATTCTCTGCCCCTGGTCTTTAGTGTTTGCCATACTGTGTGGGCTATTGTTCCTCTTGCCTTTTCACTAGGTCCCACAGTTAGCCCTCTTATTTCTTCTTAAAAGGACACAATAGTCAAAAGTGTTTGAAGGCATTTCAGTTTTTAATAGAAGCACTTTTGCAATATGTTTGCATCATTAAAAAGTATTCTAGTAAAAGCAACTACTGTTTCAGTGTCATATGCACATATGCTGCTCATGCCCCCTGCACCCTTGTTAAAAAACTGCCCCTCCTCAGAGTGTCAATGGTAGATTGTATGGTACAAATGTTGTAATCACTGACATAATATACTGCTGGTACTCTGAACAGGAGCAGTGTTTGAAGATGGTGCGAGGAGGGGGGTGCGTGCACATCCTATGTTTGTTTGTCACTAAAGCACTGATAACTTTTGCTAGAAGCATTTTTGCTTCAACACCTAATTCCAAAAATGCTTCTACTACACAACATTGAAATGCACTCACGCCCTTCATTTTTTACCATAATGTCCCTTTAACTCCTTCCTTTCTCCAGGGATTCCTGATGCTGTCTGGCTTTCTCAATTCTCTGTTTTATAAGACTGCATCCTCTCTATCTCACTCTCTTTCAACCTCTCACATTCTGATAGACACTCATTATTAATACTCAGTCCCTCTTATTGTGCTGTTACACTCTGCCAATGCTGACTTAAATTGTTTAAATTGACAAATAGGTTAATTAAGTGTTTTTTTTTAAATAGGAAGTTTTGAGTGTGTACATTGGTGATTATGTGTGTGTCTTGTTTTGTTTGTAAATGTTCCATTTAAATGTATGGTAAGGATGCTCATCAACATTCTAACTTCCCCCACACCTCTAAATATTTTATATCTTATGAAGACCAAGTTCACAGCCTTAATTTCATGGTGTTGTGATGTACCATTTTACCTTTGGTTTATTACTAATGCTTATGCATTATGATTGTGAAAAGAGTTGGAAATAATTCTAGATCCCTGAAAACTTTTTGCAGATGATAGTAGGAAATGTAAATATGATAAATATTGGTAGCATCTAGTGTGAGTGCAGTAATACACTGTATATACTAGACAAGTTAGGGAATAAAACATATTTTTCCATTAAAGGACCATTTAACAGAGTGAATTGCATAACCAACAAGTACATAATAAAGACAATGCAATAGCACTTACCCTGAATTTTAAATGAGCAGTAGATTTTTTTTCTGAAAGATTTCAAGATTTACTTATACAGTATATATGCTAGCCTACTGTATCATGTGACAGCCCTCAGCCAATCACAGACTTGTATATGCGTACATTGTGAAGTTTTACGCATGCTCAGTAGCAGCTGGTGCTTCGGATGTGTGGATATAAAAAATAGACTTGTGCAGCAGCAAAAAATGTTTTGCATCCTAATCTTTCAAAGCGAATATTCAGGGAAATTAGTTTTTGGTATTCATTCCATTTTAAGTGAAAAAAATACTGAATATTCCCAGGGCCTTCTTCTTTAACACAGGCTCCGGGATCTGCCATGCTAAGCTTCCTATTAGTGTGGCCCAGGGCTCTGTGCAAAAGTGTCTGGATTAGCGCGGCTCGCTAGCACACTAGAGGTAAGTATTTCACACCTAAAGGTAATTTTAAGGAAACAAATGAATACTGACAAATTACATTTTTCTTTAAATTTAGCTGGATATTTGTTTCGTGAAAATGAAACTAATATCTGTGTTTTCTTTATGAATTCACATTTGTAACAAAATGAATGCACAAACCTAATAAAAATACTGTGCACAATTTCATAAAATGTGAGTTGGAAAGTCTCTTAAAATTACTGGCTCTATCTAAATCATAAAAATTTTATTTGGATGTTAGTGTCCATTCAATCATTTTAATTTCTTATTTTTTTTCATAATATTTTATTATTGTTTTCTATATATTTTGAGGTTCGAATCATTCAACAGTAAAACAAATGTACAGGAATGGATTATAAAACGTGTGTTAATTTACATAAAGCAAAATAAAACCACGTTAAAGCTATTTTCAAAAGAGTTCAAAACTAATGGCAAATGAATAATTATTAATAATAGAAATGTATGGCTCTAGAATATGCAGTATAGTATTTTAAAATACTGAATTCTAAATAGAAAATGTGTTCAGTTACCTGGAAAAAAGCAAAACCCATTTAATAAAAAAAAATATATATAACATTTGGCTTATGGAATTTATTGAATATGTTTATTTGGTACAATGTGTGTTTGACAGCATTCCATCATTTACTGAAAGGCTTCCAGAATTATTCCTGTGTCTTCATTCACATTTCGGTTTGGTTAACGGCAAGGCTAAGGGCTATACTGTGTAAAGGAAAAGGATACAAAAACAATTATAATGTGCTGCTTACTCTCCACAAGATTTACCATTCACTAAAGTAAGGCTATTATCTAGAGACTTCATAAAACACATATTTAACAAATCTGGGTATGACTTTCTGTTAATCAAAGTTTTCATTCCTTAAAACATAACATACATTAATGGTCATTGCTTCCCAAGATGAGCAAATTTGATCAACATTTTGCTAAGCAAAAACAAAGTGAACCGTATGGTTAGATTTCACTGATCATGTTTTTTCTTTCATCTTTGCCATCTGGTTGGGCCAGAAGATAAAGAGGACTGGAAGGAAGAAGGTTTTTTTATTTAATGAGATCCTGGCACAGCAGCTTATTCGGCTAGAGGGCTTGCAGAGACGTCTCACATCAGTTGACAAACTGCTGTTCCATTCCTGATTTTGGCAAGCAAACCACAAAACTACAACCAAAGTCATTAGCAGCAAGTTTTTCAGATTTTGAGATATATATTGGAATATTGTACAATGAGTTAGTAAAGAGAATAGGAGGGGGTTTAGCACTGAATTTTAAACAAGAGCATGTCCAGTGTGTATTTGACTCAGATGCTTTCTTAACAATCGCCCAAGTGTGTGATTGAAGTGTATACAAAGGATCAAAGCACTTAGAACCAATTAATGTGCAGCCTCCTTTATGGTGTAGTTGAATCACACATCTAAACTCTAAAACTCTGAACCCATGAAAATCATATTATAATGCCTGTTAAATAAACTTAGTATTGAAACTTCAATAGGCCTTCCAAGAACATAGGGAGTTAAAAAGAATGTTTTCAATTATGGTAAACAAACACAGCTAAATCATATAGTTCATCACTGGTAAGTCTGGTCTAAAAGTCAGTGCTTTAACAACTATTGGTTAATAGAATATACTGTGAAGTGTTAACTACTGTTTTTCTTACAAACAACCAATGATTGCTTCTGACATGTTATACAATATATCTACCAATATGTGCTAATTGCAGAAATATACATTTAGGGCTAGATTACAAGTAAAGCGCTAAATATCGCTTGCACGCAAGCGATATTAGCGCTTCATGTTGTAATATCAGCTTAGGCTAAAGTGCGCTGGTATTACAAGTTAAGCACAATGTGAACCATGGCAGCAAATATAAATATATATGTTAATATGCATTTATATGTATGTGGTAAGCATATACATATATATTTACTGGGAACACACAGTTCCCATAGACTGCTATGTAAAGGCACTTTTTAGTTCATTTTCTGAGCGCTAATTGCTAATTGCATTTTCCGAGCTCACGGTAGCAATAACCAGCAACTTGTAATGGCTGGTTATTTATCACCCGCTTGCAAACTGGCAAATTTACCAATTTGTGGGTGTGTGACAATTTAGCACTTTACTAAATGCGATATATAATTAGAAAAGTGTAATACAGGGAGATAAATTTAGCTTACAGATAGATAGATGATAGATAGATAGATAGATAGATGATAGAGGCTCAGAATCACTTATTTTAAATGGATATAAAACATTCTGTTTCATTGTTGTAATAAAAAAAGAACTAAGCAGTGGGTTCTTTTTAATAGAAATAATTTCAGTATGTATCATTCCACATTTTTAAGGAATTTTACCTTTTATTTATTCTTTATCTTTATTTGTCCATTACTGCCTATATCTTTATTGGTCCATTACTGCCTGTTACAACCCCAAAAGGTTGTGGCCTCTACAGAAAGGCAAATTATCCGCTTTTGCTTTGATTGCAGCTAATAAATATGTGTCTCCTAGCAACACTTCTATTTATTAACCATGTTCAGTAGAGGATTTTGCTGCAAAAATCATGTGACAATGGAACCTAAGGTCTGTAATAGTAGCTCTCATATCTAGCTGCAAGCAGTGACCATGCTGATAATTTTTAAGTGATCATTTAGCAAGAAAACAAGTACATTGTTTGCTGTTTTTTAACATAATCTGTCTCCTTTTACATTTACTTTGATTTAACACGTTTCTACTAAAGGAACACTGTTTCATATCCCTTTAAGTCAGGGGTTGACAAATCTGTTTAAAATTTAGGAGCCAGTAAACATTTTCAGGAGCAGACATACTTTTAGGATCCAGACAGTAGTGGTGTTTGTAAATAGATATATGTAGAATAATCGTAACCCCCTAAGTTTTGAACTAGGGGTACAATTCCAGTGGCTCCCTGGCTCCTGGGTTTATTGAGTCCTGCTTTAAGTAACATATATTTTAAAAAATAAATTCCCTAAGAAGTTTGTCGTGATATACTGTAGGTGAGAATACGTGTTGGAAAGCAAAACTGAATAATGGTGAATCAGATAGCTAAATCTGTTACTCATCTTCTTAAATAATGTTCTCAATTACAGACTGCAAAAAACCTCCTTCTAGCGATGTTTGCGCTTTACTCGTAATCTAGCCCCTAACGAGTAGTTGCCTGATTTAAAGAATTCCCCTTATTACAAGTCAAACTGCAATATAAGTAAAAAACTAGTCATCATAGCTTTAGCAGCTCAAGACAGAAGATCTATTTATGGGGCTTTATATAAAAATTCAACTCCTATTATTCCTTTGAGGAAGAAAAATTGTTTTTACGTAATGTCCATGATCTTATCAATTAACCATTAATATTTGAAACATGAGCTTTTATCTTTTTATGTTGTAGGTATTCCTGGAAGGTATTTAATGGGATGGCCTGGTATCTGTGTAAGCCTAAATTTACCATCATTATTTTGTCTTCATACTAGCTGCTTATGTTCTATGGTAGCCCATCACTACACATCCCTACAGCTGCAAATCTCCAGGCTACAGGTGAAGACTATTATTATCAATCACCAAGATTACGAGTTATGTGCACTAAAAGTTGCGTTACTTAACTCCCTATAGCGCTGCCATTACAAGTTTTCAAACAGCTGGCTTGTGCGTGTGATATGGTGCTTTTAAGCTCCATACCGCACAAAATTCAAGTGCTGTTTTTACGTGCTCGTGTATGCTTTTCCCATAGACATCAATGTGGAGAGCAAGTCAGAAAAAAGTCTAACACCTGCG
>CAJPDP011222299.1:0-10319 GCA_905336975.1 Bombina variegata variegata
TTACAGCAAATTTACGTGCGATCGAACATGTAGTAAGTGGAAAAAGGCTTCGGAACGATCAGTTACGTAAAATTACGATAGCTGAGGAAAATAGTGGTTTTTCGACCCGATCGCAGATTGGTCCATACGAGAAGCAGATCATGAGCGAATTTTGACTAGGAAATACAGTCGGACGGTCACTTTGAAGCTTAGTACATGGCGCCCTTTATCTACTAGTAAGTCTAGTGATACAAAATGTGGCACAAATGTACAGATTTACTAGAAGTTGAAAGAGGAGAATGCTAACGAGTTCCTTATAAAAAGGGATCAACATAGATAATGAGTTTAGGATTAATAATGTATAGCCTGCTTTAAATGAACAGTTCGCCTAAAAATCTTCTCCCATTTAAATTGTTCCCAATGATCGAATTTACCTGCTGGAGTGTATTAAATTGTTTACAAGTAGCTCCTTTATCCCTATTTTGGCCTTTGAAATAGCTGATTTAGCTTGTGGTTTCCCAAACTATACTGAAAATGATGATACTGGAGTCTCAGGTATTGAATAGCCTAAGTAAACACAGCCAGCAGAAGAAATTAAATAAACAATGGGGTGTAGAGTAGTTAAGTAATACAATAATTTTCCAATGTTCTCTCTATGTATTGAGCTTTATTTTTACAGACAAATATATGATAAGGAAGCAAGTGTGTGTGTACACAAAGTGATAACATAATGAGATATGATATTACCTGAAGCTCAACCCATTTGTAATAGGCTGTGGTTTAATAGCACAAAACCAGTTACTTCATATACACAAATAAACCTGAAAATGCAATTTCTCATACATTTTATACTCTCAAGCTGGTATAACAAGTAATTGAAAATACATTAATATAAAAACAATTTTACAGTGTACTGTCCCTTTAAGCTGTAGTATAGTATCCTATGTAGCATGATGCTTATTTAAAACATAGGTAAATATCAATTTCAGCTAAGCATAATAAACAATTTCAACATGTCAGATGCCCTTTTTAAATCTGAGATAAGGGTATGGGAATACCAATTCCAGCTAAGTATGTGAATAAAACCTAGGTGCTAAGTTAAAGATATCTTAACCAGGCTACATAAGTATCATAGTAATCATGTCCATTAGCAATATTCAGTAGACCAAACATCTAAAGAAAACCAACAATTTCAGCACAGATGATGCCCCTCTTGACTCTCAGTCAACCTTGCTTATAGCCAGGAACGTGGCTGAGATAATTATATATACGTATCAGATTAAAGGTAAGTATAATTTTCAACAAGTAACCTGCTCATTACTTGTTACATTGCACAAGCCACTCCTTTTGGCCACATGTGAGCAGGAGCTGTCAGTCATCCCAATCAGATGTAATCTGTAGGATTGAAATCTGCTACACTTTAGGTGGTAAAGAGGTTAAGTAGCAGTTGACCTTAGACTGCTGCTACTTAACTAGTGTTTTACACTTGCTCAATCAAACCTGAAAGCTGGGGCTCCAAAGCTACTCTTGCAGCTTGATAAATAGAGCCTTATATCTTGAGCTGCCAAGTAGCCTTTGTACTTGTCATTTTGGTTAGGAATGCAAATTTCTTTCTCTATAACAAGAATTTAACAAAAACATGTTTTAATTAGGTTTTCCATTGAAAATGAATTTGCAGCTGAGGCTTTTGGATGGTCAATACTGGAAAAACATGCTGGTAATTATAACTATATTTAAAAATGAGATACTGGCCGCTAATATTGGAAAGATTGTGATCAAGGCCAGAATTTACATAAATTGCAGAATGATTTTTATAAACATTTATTTATTTAGTAGATTTTAGAATTGTAAGCATTTTGTTATAAGTTAATCTGATCTACAGGTACGGCTTTTAGTCTATTTTATATAATGTAAAGAAAAGGGATGGAAACAAAGTGCTCATTAATCACAAGATGCTTTTCTGTAACTAAGGTATACAATCAGAATCCTTGTGCCACACATCAGAAAAGTGGAAAGAAAGACACAATTTTCTTTAGAATGATTCAGAAGCGGGCAATTTAGTCTACTTTGGATTTTGGGCAACTACAGGTTATAGGTTAAATCACATTGCAATCTAAAACACCTAGGAGTGTTATGTGCTAGTATAGAAATAAACTAAATAGTTTATTTCCCCTCACAATGTCAGTTTTAAGTCAAAATATTAAAATATTTTGTTGGCATCCTTATGCAAAATCAGAATTATGTCTGTGAACTCTACAAAACAAAGCACTTGGAAATTATTCACCTGAACTGTTTTGCAATATACAGATTATGTTTGTAAAGATTATCTTTGGAAGCAACTTATCATTGTAAGCCAAGTTTATGAATAGATATGCTTATTAATCAAACAGTAACTTGTATACAGGGGAACATCTGTTTACCACAGTTTAGAGTTTGTCTCTTGCACAAATTACATATTGCAATAGTTTCCCACGCTGTCTTTGGAATTTTAGATGCAGATCAATCACAACATATTTCCAATTTTTGACTTTTGCAATCTGTGTACTTTTGTAAAACAAAAGCATTTTCTAAAACTTCACCAGAAGGCCAATTTAATCTACTATGGACACTGATCAGCTATCTCAAAACTAAAATGTGAAAATTCTCATGGTTGTTAAGTAAGTTAAACTACCCATTAATAGGAGGTCTCAACTAGAGATGTTGTCAATTTAATATAAATATATAAAGTATATTCAGTGGCAAAAAACTTCAATATCAGTATCAATGCCAGAATGAAAGTTCACAAATAAAAAGCATGAAAACTCTGAAATTAAACTCCCCAATCAAATAATATATTGTTGTTTCCCAATAATAGAAAGGTCTTTGAGGAAACATTTCTCAAATAAGTAGGCCATAAGATGAAATCTAACATTAGCATAAAATATATAAATTATATTACCTGAGAAACATGAACTTACAACCAGAGAAAATACCACCAGAAGGTAACTAGAAGTTGCTTTTACAAATTGAGTAATTAAATACAAAATAAAAAAAGAAACCTTCTCCGTGGTATCTGCTTGACAAATGCTTCTGCATATGCAAACAAAATTGATGCTAATTTTCCACTTAATTCTTCATCAAACAGTGTTTGCACTGGAAAATGGAATTCTGGGTAATTATATACAAATAAGGCTCACAATGCCTCACCTTTTTGCTTCTAAAATAGGTTTTAAACATAGGTTTTGTAATGACGGTGCAATAATGCTCTAAACAGGTATAAAAAATATATATATTTCTTTTAAAATATTTATTTAGAACCAACTATGTGAGCATGATACAAAATCATCGCCTTGCAAGGCGAAACATTAACAAAATTCATACACAATAAAACAGGTATAAGTTCACATTGAAACAAAACAAATGAAAATTAATAAATCGATGTGTATTTATAATTTAACATCACATTGCTGGGTTTTATATTTTATCTCATGAATAATACAGACAGCAGTATTTATTTATTTTTTTAAATTACCATGGTAATTAACCATTCCTTAAAACTTAGCTTCCTGCTAAATATAAATTACCATGGACTGTGCTAACTGTATAATAAAGTAGAACAGTGGTCAGCGAGTGGGGACTGAGTGAGTTTTCCTTTTCCTTCCTTTCCTTAATATGGGATTCACTATGTATCCCAAAGAAATCTGAAATGTCCATGTAACATTGCCTCCTGTATATATGTTGTATCTTTAAATGGATATACTAATTGTTTTTGGTTATTGCTTGGTTCTGATTTAATAAAGGGGTACCATTTGGCAAAGTACTTGGCTTTATTTAAATGTGAATTAGCAATTAGATCCCATCTGTTCTATTATCATCTGGAGTCTTAACTTGGATATACATTTGTTAAGACTAGGCTCTGTCTTTTCTTTCCAAGTCGCCAATATAATTGAGCGTCCGCATAGAATAGTATTTTTAATTAATTTAGCATTTAGAAATCTGGGACTTAATTATTTTATGAGAAGAATATCATGTAAATTAAATCTGACTTTTTGTTTTATAATTCTTGATATCCAGAACACCCCTTTATGCCAAAATCTGTTTACTTTTGGGCAATACCAAATACAATCTATAATATCAGCCCTTTCTTTATGACATCTGGTACAATAAAGTATCTTGCTCCTTGACCATCTGGACATCTCATGGGGGGTTAAATAAACATTATTAATTCATTTGATCTGTGTTTCTCGCCATGAAATGGAAAGCGTTGAGTCTCTAACTCTAGTAAGACTTTCCATGATTTGTACCTTGGTAAAATCTATACTCTTTATCTGCCAAATACAGACTATATAATCTAGATTTTTATCCCCTACCCTCTTGTGTATCCAGTTATACCAATAAGATATAAATGTGCAGCCGTTTTTATATAGGTTAAGGACCATATCTATCTCTTTCCAGTCCCGATCTATATTGCGCTTGTTTTTAATTGTCTCTAGGAGATGTCTTACTTGGAGATACTCAAGGAAGTCTTTATTCTGAACATTGAATTTATCTTTCAATGAGTCAAAGGATTTCATTTGTTTTTTATCATTATCCCATCATTTTGCTAAAAATATTAAGCCTCAGTCTTTCCAGTTATTAAACACTGTAGAATTTAACCCTGGCATGAACTCTGGATTGTATGAACGTATATGAACCTAGCGCCTGTGTGAATCCTATATGCTCTGGCTGTGTTGACCTCTAGCTATCAACTGAAAATTCAGAGATTATAATTATGTATAACCCGAGCGCCTCACCTCTGTGGGGGCTAGGATGTAATATTAAGTATGGATTGTAGAGTATGGGGCGTTTATTTAAGATATAAAATGCAAATAGTTAACCATTTAACCTAATAAAATTATTAAAACAATTACAAACTGTTAAAATCAATCAAACAGTACAGACAGATTAGCATGGATCCATGTGTGCGTAAACAATGTTATTACACATACATATTAAAAATGCAATTGACAATGCTTCTAAATGTATGTGGATCTCCTTGTAAATGGCACTACACCACTTTTGTGGCTTTCGGATGTAGCACTGGGCTCCTGTCGGGGTCTCCTCAATCATGTGTTAAAGGTCTCCAAGAGAATTCCTATTGGTATCTTGGTTTATCTAAATGATCAGGGGTGACCAAATCAGTCAATATGTTTAGTGTTGTTTGTAATCCCAAAGTAGGTGAAACTTCCAATATAGAATTCCCGAGGTGTGTTTACAATGAAATAAAATCCAATTGTTGTGTTAAAAGTGGCTCCACACTGATAGTAGTGAAAAATGAAAATTAATGTGATGAATGTCAAATTCTTTAACCAAAGATAAGGTGAAAAATAAAAATACAAATATTTAAAAATACAAAAATACAAAAATACACTAGTAAAGGTGGAAAAATAAGTGATACAAATGTGATAAAAATATGTGATTAGAAGATAAGTCTCTCAAAATCCAAGTCTGCAGAATTAATGCTGCAACCAAGAAATAGATAGCCAGATTTTCTGGAGACTGTCCTGCTCCTAGGTGGATTCTTCTGTAAAAGAAAATGAATATAGTGTATTATGTTCAAGTCCAAATTTGAATATAAGAATAAGGATTACCAGATGCTTGGTTGACGCGTTTCGACCTCTCAAAGCCCTTCTCAAAGGCCTTTCTCAAGACTCTTGAGAGTCTTGAGAATGGCTTTTGAGAGGCCGAAATGCATCGACCAAGCATCTGGTAAGCCTTATTCTTATATTCAAACTTGGACTTGAACATACTACACTATATTCATTTTCTTTCACAGAAGAATCCACCTAGGAGCAGGACAGTCTCCAGAAAATCTGGCTATCTATTTTTTGGTTGCAGCATTAGTTCTGCAGACTTGGATTTTGAGAGACTTATCTTCTAATCACATATTTTTATCACATTTGTATCACTTATTTTTTCACGTGTACTAGTGTATTTTTGTATTTTTTTATATTTTTATTTTTATTTTTCACCTTATCTTTGGTTGAAGAATTTGACATTCATCACATTAATTTTCATTTTTCACTACTATCAGTGTGGAGCAACTTTTAGCACAACAATTGGATTTTATTTCATTGTAAACACACCTCTGGAATTCTATATTGGAAGTTTCACCTACTTTGGGATTACAAACAACACTAAACATATTGACTGATTTGGTCACCCCTGATCATTTAGATAAACCAAGATACCAATAGGAACACTCTTGGAATCCTTTACCATATGATTGTGAAGACCCCACTAGGGGCCCAGTGCTACATCTAAAAGCCACGAAGGTGGTGTAGTGCCGTTTACAAGGAGATCCACATACATATAGTAGCATTGTCAATTGTCTATTGAATATGTATGTGTATTAACATTGTTTACGCACACATGGATCCATGCAAATCTGCCTGTACTGTTTGATTTTAACAGTTTGCAATTGTTTTAATAATTTTAATAGGTTAAATGGTTAACTATTTGCATTTTATATCTTAAATAAATGCCACATACTCTACAATCTATACTTAATATTACATCCTAGCCCCCACAGAGCTGAGGCGCTCGAGCTATACATAATTATAATCCATGAACTCTGGATTACCAACTATGGTTAAATATTTTTAAAAGTATGGTTCTATATTCCCTATTCTACATAATTGCTGCCAAACTATGATTGAATTTTTCATAATTCCAACTTCATTGGGTAAATGTTTTAGTTCCATATGAAGTAGTGCAGACAGTGAAAGAGGTTTAACTAAATTTGATTCTAGTTCTACTAGAGAATAGTATCTAAGTGTTGTCATACAATCTAGTGCTATTTTCTCGATACAGACCAAGTTGTACCATTTTATAGACCATAGGCCAAGACTGGCGTACAATTTACCCTTAGTTAACCCATCTGCTGATAATCTAGGTTTTTTTATGTACACCCCATACAAATTCCCGAAAAATTATATTAATAAAAGATAAATCCCTATTTTTTATAAATATAAGTTTTGCATAACGTAGAGTAATTTAGGGAAAATTATAATTTTTATGAAATTAATTTTGCCTGATAGTGTTATTAGAAGATGTGCCCATTTTGCCAGTTTTTCTTGGAAATTATCCCAAAGAGGTTTAAATTTCAAATTGATCCAGTGTTCAGGTGATAGACTAAATTTAAGTCCCAGATATTTTATATATTCTTTGACTTCCTTAAATGGAACTTTTCCTGAAAGGTGGGTTTTATTAATCCATAAAATTTCTGATTTGTGAAAATGTATTCTATATCCTGAAAGAGAGCCAAAATGTCTTAAAATGTTTAATAGTTTAGGTAAATTATCCTGTGAATTCCTAACAAAAATAAGCAAGTCATCTGCATAAAGTGCTATTTGAAGTTCTGTAGAGGCCACTAAAATGCCTTGTATATGTTCTCTTAAGCGAATAGCCAATGGTTCGATTGATAGATTGAATAGTAATGGTGATAAGGGGCATCCCTGTCTCGTACCCTATGATAATATTATCTGGATTTATATCACCATTGATTAATAACACTGATATCGGTTTTACATATAATCTTTGAATAAAGTCAAGAAATCCCTCTTTAAATCCAAATATGAGTAAGGTATTGAACAGATAATCCCATTGTATAGAATCAAACGCTTTCTCAGCGTCAATAGATATAATTGCATTATTAATGTTGTCTAGAGGCTCTAATATTTTGGACTAATAATACTCCGGAGTTAACAATACCTTCCTAATATTAATAGCTGAGGTTCTATTTTTCATGAATCCGGTCTGATCTGAATGTATCAAGGCAGGTAGACTCGTTTTGAAACGATTTGTTATAATGGTTGTTAATATTTAGTGAAATGAGGTAATATTTATTTGCCTTGAATGTAGTATTAGTTGAATACATTTTGTAAAATAGGTATAATGTTTCCTGCTAAAATTCTCTAATATTCGTTAGGGAGGGCATCAGGACCGGGGGCCTTGCCAAGCGACATATTTTTTATGACTTTTTCAATTTCTTCTTTTGTGATTGGGGCATTTACTTCCTTTATTTTATCCTCCTCTAATAGTGGCATTTTAAGACCTGCCCAGAAATTTTCATTATTTAGTTCATCAGTCTGATCTGCTATATATACCTCTTGAAAATATTTTGTGAAAATCTTTTTGATCTCTTCTGTATGTACAGTTCTTACATCTGCATTTTTAATTGCCTCAATGAACTTTGTTATCTTCTTTTTTTTTTGTCATTCTGGATAAATATTTCCCTGGTTTTCCCCAAATCTATAACAAAACGTATTCTTTCTATATGACTCATTGGTGATTTTAAACGTAATAATACTTCCCTTTCTTTTTTCGCTTCTTTATATTTATGCCATAAAGCCGGACTTGATGTAGCAAGATATGCATTATTAAGTGGTTAGTGAGTTGGATATCTCTCGCATTTAATTTTCTCCTTAAATTAATTAAATATGATTTGATCTCTGCCCTCTAAACCGCTTTCAAAGCTTCTCAAAATATACTAATTCTGTGTTGATAATTTGCATTATCTTGAACATACTGTTTCCATTTACTAGTTAACCATATATTGAATTTATGATTTGAAAACAGATATTTAGGGAAAAAAGGAAACATGGGATGGAATCGTCAATAAGAATATTTAAAGAAATTGGGGCATAATCAGAAATAGTAAAAGTTTTAATGTCTGCTTTAATACCTTTCCCTAACAGTCTGACATCTGTTAAAAATAAATCTATTCTGGAAAATGATTTACATACCTTTGATTCACAAGTAAATTCTTTACTATCCGGATTTTGTACCCTTCAAACATCACTTAAACCTAAGTTGTTTTTAAAAGAGCACATTAATAAAGTTTCTTTTTTATACATTTTAAATCTAGATGTTTGGTTAATTCCATCTGATTTATCTAGTGCTGTGTGTGAAATCAGATTGAAATCACCAGCTACAACTCATTGGTCCTTTGAATATCCATTAATCTTTTCTGCAGTTCCAAAACTCCTTATCAAATTTGTTTGGGCCGTACACATTACAGATCACAAATATCTGTTTTAACATTTCAATTTTCAATATAATAAACCTCTCTTTCCTATCTATCTCTGTCGATAAAATGTTATAGTCTAATTGTTTATGAATTAAAATGGCAACACCCTTTGTTCTTTTCTCACATGGATTTGCAATTACTTCTCCTACCCAGCCTTGTTTTAACTTGCTTATTTTTCCGACTGTTTAAGATTTGTTTCCTGTAGAAGAGCGATAACATTTAGAATATAAAAACAGATATTCATGTCCCCAAATGTTTCACTCCGCACCCCACTCCTCTCACTCCCACCCTTATCACTATCTAGTAGTGCAGAAAAAAAAGTAAAAACAACTGAAATTAGTTTTTCACTAATCTTATAAAACAGCATACAAGCATTAATTATTTGTTTCATCATTAATAACCTGTACATTATTCTCTTCAAACGCTTTAGCTTCTTCTGTGTTATTTAACATTATCCATTTATCCTTAAACCATATTTTTAGCTTAGCTGGGTAGATTAGCCTAGCATCAAATCCTTTTCTGATCAAATTAGAACAAAATGGGGCCATCTCCCTTCTTTTATTTGTCATTTCTTGTGAATAATCTTGAAATATCATAAGTTTATGTGCATCTAATTGGACTGGCTGGTGTTCTATAAAAGCTAAGAATCTGTATCTTGTATTGGAAATCAAGAATTTTTGCAAGTATGGGTCTACATATTTTGGAGCCATCTGGTCTGGTATTTACGCTACTTATCCTATGTGCTCTTTCTATCTTTTTTACTGGCATATTTAGTAACCTAGGAAGTTCTTCTGCTACAAATTTAACTAGATCCTGGTCTATATGAGATTCTAGAATTCCCAAAATTCTTAAATTATTTCTCCTTGCTCTGTCTTCCAGGTTTTCTATTTTTTCTTGTAGCTTTTAAATTTGGGTATTATGTTTCTCAACCTTAGATTTTGTGAGTTGTGCCTATCCTCCATTTCAGAAATATGGGACTCTGCTTCATCCATTCTCATGGAAAATTGGCGCAACTCAGAAGATAAAGATGCAAGGTCCTGTCTCACTTTATCAAATTGCGGTAACATTATATCTGATACTTGGGAGATAATCATCTTAACATCTAAGGTTGTGTTATTAATAGTGGGGGTTTCACCTCCAATACTTTCCTGGGAGCCTGGCAAACTGATCCTTGTGTTTATTCTTTTCTTATCTTTATTCTTTGGTGGCATTGTAGGAAATTTAGAAAATGAGACAAATCTTTCCATGTGTGAGTGTTACTAAGAGTGACTTACTCCTGTACAAAAAAAAA